>ML333524.1:0-231707 GCA_005239505.1 Nicotiana paniculata
CTCCCTTTCACTTGAACCTACAAAAGAAAATCATGGGTTAGTCTTAAGAACCCAAACTAGTTTAGGTCCTTTTCTATGAGAAAAAGGATGAATTAAGCTTCTTCTAGCCCAATTTGGAAGCCAATTTTTCTTTCAAACAAAACTTTTATTCCTTTGACTGGCCTGCTCTTTTGCGTTGCATTCAATTTTGTAGTGACCAGTCTTACCACAGTGGGTGTATATTTTGTTCTCAGGAAGTGTGAGGTACTTATTTTTGGGATCCCATTTAGGCAGTTGACTCCCAAAGCCAAGTCCTCTTCTGTTGCTACTGTGATTTTGTTGACGCCATGTCAAGGCATCAGAAGATTTATTCCATTTGCATGTTCGATCCAGTTCATGTTTGACCTTTCGAAGTTCCTCTTTTAGCACTCTTATCTGTTCATCTTTATTATACAAATCATCCTTTAGTCTGCCTACATTTTCTTCTAACATGAGTTCAGAGTTGTCAACTGTCTTCTTGCTAGTTCCTAGTTTCAGTTTTAAATTTTCAGATTTTAATTCTAGGACCTTAGTTTCAAGTGGATGAACCTGGTTCTTCAAGGCAGTGTTTTCTTACAGATTCACTTACTCGAAGCTCCAGGTTCTTACACTTTGCTTTTAACATTACACATTCCTTAGACAACTGTTCTTTTTCTTTATTTATTTCTTCGGAATCATCAATGAATTCAAGTAACAATTCAGATAGTTTTTCTTTAGATAGGATCTTAATCTTGTTTTTGAGATGAATTATACTTGTCTTTAGTTCTTCACATGATTACTCATCTGATTCACCAATTGCCATAAGCGCTTGTCATCTCCATCTTCATCTTCTAATTCTTCGTCTGAGCTTTCTCCCCAAGCAAAAACCATAGATTTCGTTGATATTTTGTTTTTCTTAGGATGAATCATTTCCTTCTTACGGTTCCTTCGCTCAGATCTTTCCTTTTTACATTCCACTTCCCACTGAGGATAGTACTTGATGTGATGATCAGTTTTTCCACATTTGTAGCATCCCTCGTTGGTGGGTTTTTCTGGAGCCTTTGCCTTGTTGTAGTTTCCACCTCTTGAGATGCCCTTTTTTCTAATGAGATAGTTTCTAAATTCCTTGGTGATCATGGACATCTCATCTTCCTCCAGATCTTCTCCCTTAGTGATTATTAATGCCAGACTTCTGTCCTTCTTGGGAGCATCCATCTTCATTGTCTTCCTTCTAAGTTTGTAAGCAGTGAGATTTACAATTAGCTCAACCAACCTGAGGGTTGCCATGTTATTGGATTCCTGAATAGCAGTGATCTTACTTTCCCAAGAGATTGGCAACACCCTTGTCAAAAATTTTTCAACTTTGTCTTCTTCAAGAATAGTCCTTCCAAGAGATTTTAGTTCATTTGTCAGAGTAGTGAACTTAGTGTACATATCTTGGATGGTCTCTCCTTCCTTCATAGAGAAATTCTCATATTGAGAATATAATGTACCTCTGGATCTTTTCACTTGTGCAGTTCCCTCATGAGCCACTTGCAAAGTGTTCCAAATTTCCTTGGCAGTGGTGCAACTTTGACATGTTTTTAACCTGAAAGCAAAAATACTTGACAAGAACAAGCGTAAAATAGTGTGTGTTATTAGAATCAATATTGAATAATCACTATTATCCTTAGCCCCTCTGTAACGACCCGACCGGTCGTTTTGAGAGTTAGAGCCCTGACTCCCCAAATAACTGCTTTCCCCACGTTTGTTTCTGCTATTGGGACTTGCCAGAGTGATTAGTTATGGAATTCAGAGAGTTTTGGGACACTTAGTCCCTAATTGTGTGTTTAAGCCTTAGAGCCAGAACTGTGTGAAGACCGACCCAAAATGGAATTCTGTCGACTCCGTTAGCTCCGTTGAGTGATTTTGGGGTTTTGAGTGCGTCCGAAATGTGTTTTGGAACTATGTAGTAGATTTAGGCGTGAATTGGCGAAAGTTAGATTTTTGGCGACTTCGACCGATAGGGGAAATTTTGATATCGAGCTCGGAATGGAATTCTGGAAGTGGTTGTAGGTTCGTAGTGTCATTTGTGTCCTATGTGTCAAATTTGAGGTCATTCGGACTAGGTTTGGCGTATTTCAGCATCGTTTGTAGATTTTGAAAAAATGCTAAGTTCTTAGGCTTGAATTCATGTTTAATTCTTGTTTTTGATGTTATTCGATGTGGTAGAAAGGCTCGACTAAGTCCGAATGATGTTATAGGACTGGTTGGTAGGTTTGGTTGAGGTCCCGGGGGCCTCTGGTGTGTTTCAAATGCTCAACGGGAAGAATTTTGGACTTAGGCAATTTTCTTGTGTGCTGAACCTGTTGTTTTCGCACCTGCGGATGTTGGACCGCAGGTGAGGCGCTGCAAAAGCGGTTCAGTAATCACAGAAGAGAACATGGGCCAAGAAATCAGGGACCGCAGATGCGGCCCATCCCAGATAAGTTATTTTCGCACCTGCGATGCTTTTTATGCAGGTGGGGGATCACAGGTACGGCCCCATGAACCATAGATGCGGAAAACGCTGGGCAAAAATAGAAAGTTCGAGGGTTCAAAATTTCATAACACAAAAATCGATTTGGATCTCGGTGGGAGACGATTTCTCGAGGGTTTTTGAAGGAGAATCATTGGGTAACGAATTCTAACTCTATTTTGATCATAATACAATAATCTATTGTTGTTTTCCCCTTCTAATTAAGGAATTTGAGGGTAAAATCTTGGAACTGGGGGAAAAGGTTCCACAATTGAAAATCCGAGAATTTAGTGAGATTTTGATGTCGGATTCTGATGATTTTTGTTCGAGTGTGCTCGTGAGTGAACGGGTGTTCATAATTTGTAAATTTTACCCGATTCCGAAGTGTGGGCCCGGGGACCTTTTTAGGGCGATTTTCCAAATTGCATTTTAGCTTCGAATTGAATAGTTGAACTAGTTGCTTGTAGTTATATTTACATTAGGCAATTTATTTGAATAGATTCGGGCCATTCGGAGTTGAATACTCGTGGCAAAAGTGTAATTTCAAGTTGATTTGAGTAGTTGGGGTAAGTGACTTGCCTAACCTTGTGTTGGAGACTTCCCCTTTAGGATATTTGATATTATTTGTTATGTGGGCGCCGTGTACGTGAGGTGACGAGTACGTACACGGTCCGTTATTGCAAAAAGACCCATTTTTCCTTCCTAAAACATAAATCGTTCTTCTTCTATTAAATTGCACTAATATGTTAAATTGTTTATCTTAGATTAGAAAAGCTTTCTTACGTTTTTAATCGCTTATTTGACTCTCTGAACGCCATGTTTTAGTTAAATTCCTACTTTCCTTATCTTTGATTAGTATGAACTGTAGAAATTCGATGCCATATTTATCATTTTATCTTGCCTCGCATATTTAAATTGGGACTACAAACGTATTTCAAGAGATCCCCCTGTATTGCATATTTATTTTGGGACTACAGACGTATTCCGGGAGATCCCCCTGTACTGCATATTTACTTTGGGACAACAGATGTATTCCAGGGGATCCCCCTATACTGCATATTTACTTTGGGACTACAGACGTATTCTGAGAGATCCCCCTCCACTGCATAATCATTTAGAACTACGGGACGGTATCCCAGGAGATTTCACCTTGAGTTTACCTTATTCTAAGCCGAGGGATCCCTTGACGGTTAAGTTTTCGAACATTTTCTTTAACTATTTACTGTAAAATTTACTTATCTCCTTTACTGTTTTACATTGATTATATTTACTCCAGTAGGGCCTTAACTTGATCTCGTCACTACTTGACCGAGGTTAGGCGTGGCACTTACTGGGTACCATTGTGGTGTACTCATGCCCTTTCCTACACATGTTTTCGTGTGCAGATCCAGGTACGAGCTATCAGCCTCGAGGATAGTATTTGCTGCTGATTCTAGGAGACTACAAGGTATTTCTGCCGCGTCCGCAGAATCTTCTGAGTCCCCTTCTACTCCATCGTCTAGAGTCTTCTTATGTATCTTCACACTTTTGTATAGAGCCACAATATATATTCCGGGTCTCGAGAAACTATTTTTTGTATATGCCGAGTGACATTATTTTTGGTTATCCACAATATGCTGTTTTATCTTTTAAATGTTGTGTTTTCTTTACCTTTTTTTTCATAATATTAGGCTTACCTAGTCGTAAAGACTAGGTGCCATCACGACACCTTTCATAGGGTCAAATCGGGTCGTGACAAGTTAGTATTAGAGCGTCTACGTTCATAGGAGTCGTGATTACAAGCCAGTTTATTAGAGTCTCGTGGATTGGTGCGGAGACGTCCGTAACTATCTTCGGGAGGCTATGTAACTGTTACGGACAATCATATTTCTTTAATTTCCTTGTCGTGCGAGTTATTGACATCAAAAAATTCTATAATTCTATTCTTTCTCACAGATGGTGAGGACCCGTACTGGGAGGACCGATGATCAGGCACCCGATCCCCCTGCCAGAGCCGCGAGAGGCAGGGGTCGGGGTAGAAGACGACAACACAGTGCAGCCCGAGCACCTACGAGTGCTGCATCATAGGAGCCCCCAACAGCTTCAGCTGGAGGGCAGGTACCATAGATTCCTATTTCTGCTCAAGACCTTCAAGAGACTTTAGCTCTGTTCATGAGCATGTTCAACATTCTAGCTCAGGATGGAATAATTCCGATATCTCCCGCTACATCTTAGGCCGGAGGAGGGGCATAGACTCTCGCAACCCGCACTCTTGAGCGGAGGTCCTAGGTTGATCCGGCCGCAAAGTATATTCCTATGACCCTAGTGGCTCCTGTTCAGCATAAGACTAGGGTAGCTTCTTCTGAGGCAGAGCAACTCAGACTTGAGAGGTACAAGAAGTACCACCCACCTACTTTCAATGGACTAACTTCAGATGATGCTCTGGGTTTTATTGAGGAGTGTCATCGTATTCTCCGCACTGTGGGCATTATGGAGATGAGTGGAGTTTCTTTCACCACTTCCAGTTGAGGGGAACAACATATCAGTGGTGGCATTCCTATGAGCTGAGTAGTCCGGACGAGGTAGCCTCACTCACTTGGACTAAGTTTTCAGAGATGTTCTTACACAAGTATGTCCCTTAGAGACTCAGGGATGCTTGGTGTGCAGATTTTGAGTAGTTGCGCTAGGGTACTTTGACTGTGTCGGAGTATGAAGTCCGTTTCTGTGAGTTAGCTCGTCATACACCGACTTTGGTTGCCACAGTCAGAGAGAGGGTTCGTCGCTTCATTGAGGGACTCCACCCCAGTGTTCGGACCAGTATGGACAGAGAGTTGGAGATGGATATCACTTATTATCAGGCAGTGAGTATTTCCAGGATGGTAGAGGGCATGTTTGCTCGGGACAGAGAGGAGAGAGAGGCCAAGAGATCTCAAGAAACTGGTCATTTCTCAGGAGCTCGTGCACCAGCAGCACGCTTTGGTAGGGGTTTTGTGAGTCACCATGTTCATTCAGCTCTTCCAGCAGCCACAGGTATTCCAGCTCCTCCTACTATTATGCACCACCAATATCCAGTGTGCCTCCTACTCGAGGTGCTATTACTGGTCAGTCCAGCAGGCCAGTTCTGAGTCAGTCAGCCGCAACGTCCTCCGGGGGTAGTTTTGAGTACGGTGACACTTGTCACATGGTTAGAGATTTCCCCAGAGCGAGGAGGGGTGCACCTCCACAAACTTATGCTCCACCAGGTCCTCCCGCCGTTCTTCTAGCCTCTGCTGCCACTCCATCTTCTCATGCATCTTGAGGCGAAGGTGGGGGAGGTCGAGGTCGCCCTAGAGGGGGAGGCCAGGCCAGGTACTATGCCCTTCTAGCCCATTCATAGGCTGTTGTTTCAGATTCAGTCATCACAGGTATTGTCCCTGTCTGCCATAGGGATGCATCAATATTATTTGACCCAGGATCTACGTATTCATATGTGTCTTCTTATTTTGCTCCGTATGTGGGGATATCTCGAGATTGTTTGAGTTCCACTGTTTATGCATCTATTCTTGTGGGATATTCTTTTGTTGTGGACTAAGTATATCGGTCGTGTTTGATTGCTCTTAGTGGTTTTGAGACCAGAGCTTATTTATTATTACTCAGTATGGTAGACTTTGATTTTATCTTAGGTATGGACTGGTTGTCGCCCCATTATGCTATTCTTGATTGTCACGCTAAGACCGTGACGCTGGCTATGCCAGGCTTACCAAGATTAAAGTGGAGAGGTACCTTAGAGTATACTCCCCGCAAGGTCATTTCTTTTCTTAAGGCTCAACAGATGGTTGAGAAGGGGTGTGATGCGTATTTGGCCTATGTGAGAGATGTCTGTGTTGATACCCCTACAGTTGAGTCAGTCCCAGTAGTAGGGGACTTCCCTGATGTATTTCTAGCTGATCTTTCGGGTATGCCACCCGATAGAGATATCGATGTCGGCATTGATTTGTTGCCGGGCACTCAGCCCATTTCTATTCCTCCCTATTGTATGGCTCCTCCTGAGTTGAAGGATTTGAAATAGAAGTTGCAGGAGTTGCTTGATAAGGGTTTCATCAGGCCCAGCGTATCACCTTGGGGTGCTCCGGCCATATTTGTGAAGAAAAAAGATGTTTTTATGCGTATGTGTATTGATTATCGGCAGCTGAACAAGGTTACAGTGAAGAACATGTATCCTTTGCCTCACATCGATGATTTATTCGATCAGGTACATGGTGCTAGGGTATTTTCCAAGATTGACTTGCGTTATGGCTATCATCAGTTGATGATTCGGGAGCCGGACATCCCGAAGACTGCCTTGAGGACCAAATATGGTCACTATGAGTTTCTTGTCATGTCATTTGGGCTGACCAATGCCCTGACAACCTTTCTGCATTTAATGCATAGTATGTTCCGGCCTTATCACGATTCCTTCATCATTGTCTTTATTGACGACATCCTGGTATATTCCCGGTCTCGGGAGGATCACGACCAGCACTTGAGGACCGTGCTTCAGAGTTGAGGGAGAAGAGATTGTATGCAAAATTTTTTAAGTCTGAATTCTGGCTTGATTCAGTGGAGTTCTTGGGCCACATAGTGTCTTGTGATGGGATCAAGGTAGATCCGAAGAAGGTGAAGGCAGTGTAGAGTTAGCCTAGACCGTCATCAGCTACGGAGATCCGTAGTTTCCTTGGTTTGACGGGGTACTACAGTCGCTTTGTAAATGGATTTTCATCTATTGCAGCACCTATGACGAGATTGTCCCAGAAGGATGCTCCATTCAGGTGGACCGAGGAGTGTGAGGAGAGCTTTCAGAAGCTCAATACAACTTTGACTACAACCCCATTATTAGTCTTGCCTACAGGTTCAGGGTCCTACACTATCTATTGTGATGCCTCGAGGATTGGCCTTGGAGTGGTATTGATGGAGGATGGTGGGGTGATTGCCTACGCGTCTAGACAGTTGAAGGTGCATCGGAAGAATTATCTGGTCCATGATAGCAACTATTATTCACGCCCTGAAGATCTGGCGTCATTATTTGTACGGCGTTCCTTGTGAGATTTACACAGAACACCAAAGTTTGCAACACTTTTTCAGGCAGAAGGACCTTATTTTGCGTCAGTGGAGGTGGTTGGAACTACTTAAAGATTATGATATCACTATATTGTACCACCCAGAGAAGGCAAATGTAGTGACCGACGCCTTGAGTCACCGGGTGGAACGTCTGGAGAGTTTGGCATATCTTCCGGCAGTTGAGAGGCCCTTAGCCTTGGATGTTCAGGACTTATCTAGTCAGTTCGTGAGATTGGATATTTCAGAGCCTAGCCGGGTATTAGCTTTTGTGGTTGCTCTGTATTCTCTGTATGACCACATAAGAGAGCGTTAGTATGATGACCCCCCGCCTTCTAGTTCTTTAGGACAGGGTCCGGCGAGGTAGTTTTAGAGATGTGACTATAGATGATGATGGCGTGATGAGGATGTATGGCCAGATCTGTGTGCACAATGTAGATGGGCTTCATGAGATGATTCTGGAAGGAGGCCCATAGCTCGCGGTACTTCATTTATCCGGGTGCCGCGAAGATGTACCAGGATTTGAGACAACACTACTGGTGGAGGAGGATGAAAAAGGATATAGTTGGATTTATGGCCAAGTGTCTCAAATGTCAGCAAGTTAAATATGAACATCAGAGATCAGGAGGATTATTTCAGAGGTTAGAGATCCCAGAGTGGAAGTGGGAACGGATCACCATGGACTTTGTGGTTGGACTTCCTCGGACTTTGAGAAAGTTTGATGCTATCTGGGTGATCGTGGATCGGTTGACCAAGTCACCCCATTTCATTCCAGTGTTGACTACGTAATCCTCAGAGAGGTTGGCTGAGATTTATATCAGAGTGATAGTCCACCTTCACTTTATTCCAGTATCTATCATTTCAGACAAAGGTACAAAGTTTACATCACGGTTATGGAGAGCCGTTTAGTAGGAGTTGGGTACTAGGGTGGATCTGAGCACAGAATTTCACCCTCAAACGGACGGTCAATCTGAGCGCACGATTCATATTCTTGAGGATATGCTCCGTGCCTGTGTGATGGAGTTCAGAGGGCCATGGGACCAATACTTGAAACTTGCAGAGTTTGCTTATAATAACAGTTACCAGTCCAACATTCATATGACACCGTATGAGGCTTTGTATGGTAGGCGGTGCTGGTCCCCAATGGGTGGTTTGAGCTGGGCGAGGCCCAATTGTTGGGTACAGACTTGGTCCAGGATACCCTGGATGAGGTAAAGGTGATTCACGAGAGACTTCGAACAACCCAGTCCAGGCAGAAGAGTTATGCTGACCAGAAGATTCGTGATTTGGCATTTATGGCTGGTGATCGGGTTTTGCTTCTGATATCACCTATGAAAGCGTTATGAGGTTCGGGAAGAAGAGTAAGCTGAGTCCGAGGTTCATTAGTCCTTTTGAGATATTGCGGCACGTTGGGGAGGTTTCTCATGAGCTTGAATTGCCTCCCAGCTTAGCAGGAGTTCATCCGGTATTCCATGTTTCTATGCTCCGGAAGTATCACGATGATCCAACTCATGTATTGGATTTTAGCTCTGTCCAGTTGGACAAGGATCTATATTATGTCGAGGAGCCAGTAGCCATTTTGGATAGGTAGGTCAGAAAGCTCACGTCAAATAATATTGCTTCAGTAAAGGTCCAGTGGAGGGGTCAACCGGTCGAGGAGGAGACTTGGGAGACTGAGCAAGATATGCGTAGCCAGTACCCTCATCTTTTCGCAGCTTCAGATATGTCTTATTACTCGTTCGAGGACGAACGATTATTTTAATAGGGGGGAGAATGTAACGTGTTTCAGCATCGTTTGTAGATTTTGAAAAAATTCTAAGTTCTTAGGAAAGGCTCGATTAAGTAAGAATGATGTTATAGGACTGGTTGGTAGGTTTGGTTGAGGTCCCGGGGCCTCGGGTGTGTTTCAGATGCTCAACGTGAAGAATTTTGGACTTAGGCAATTTTCTAGTATGCTGGACCTATTGTTTTCACACTTGTGGATGTTGGACCGTAGGTGTGGTGCCACAGAAGCGGCTTAGTAATCGCAGAAGAGAACATGGTCCAAGGAATCAAGGACTGCAGATGTGGCTAGAGAACCGCAGATGCGGCCCCAACCCGGATAAGTTATTTTTGCACCTACGATGCTTTTTACGCAGGTGCCGCCCCATGAATCTGTAATGACCCGACCAGTCGTTCTGTGAAATTAGCCCCGTTTTCCCTGTCTCTGCTTTATCATGTGTTATTTAGCTCATTTATGTGGTGTCGGGTTGGTTGGTTCGGGTTCGGAGCGGCCGTGGTGAGAAATGAGACACTTAGTCTCTTAAGTTGGCTTAATAGTTGGAAGAGTCAACCGGGAGTTGACTTATAGGTAAACGACCTTAGAATATAGTTTTTATGGCTCAGATAGCTTCATTAGGTGATCTGGGACTTAGGAGTTTGCTCGGAATATTTTTCGGAGGTCCGGAGTAGAATTTGGCTTGAAAAATTAGCTATCGGGATTGGAGTGGATTCCGAAAGTTAGAACAGGTTCGTAGTGTCATTTTGGATGTGTGTGCAAATTTCCAGGTCATTCGGGCAAGGTTTGGTTAGCTTCGACATCGTCGGTGAGTTTTGAAAGTTTGAAAACTCTTAGGCTTGAATCATGGGTTGATTAGGTGGTTCGATGTTGTTTTGGGTGTTCCGAGGGTTCGACTAGGTTCAGGCGATCATTTATGACTTGTGGGTATCATTGGTTGAGGTCTCAAGGGCCTCGGGGTGAGTTCGGATGGTTGTCGGATTGATTTTTGGCACTTAAGGAATGCTGGTGTTGTTGTTCTGTGATTTGCACAGATGCGGATAGACTTCCACATGTGCGGAATCAGCATCGCAGGTGCGGAGTTTGGGCTGGTGGAGGTTGGTCGCATAAGCGGAAAGAGTACCGCACCTGCGAGCCCGCAGGTGCGTTTGGATGACCGCAGATGCGAAATTGGCCTTAAATGAAATTTCGCAGGTGCGCACCTGGGACTGCAGGTGCGAATGAAAGACCGCAGGTGCGGTTTCACTGGTCAGATCATATAAATAGTAGCCTTCACGAATTTTGGCTTATTTCATCAAAATTTTCATACGGGTTGGAGCTTGTTGGAGCGATTTGAAGAGGGAATTCAAGGGAACTTCATGGAGGTAATATTTTTCGACCTAAAACTCATTTCTATGGTGTTATTTGACTGATTAGAGGTGAAATTTATGGAAATTAGTGACTAAATTTGGGGGTTTAGGGCTTGAGAATTGGAGACTTAAATTAAGGAATTAAGTGGTCGTTTGTGGTTGGATTTTGATGTATTTAGTATGTACGAACTCATGAGAGTGTACGGATTCTAGTTTTATAATTTTTATCGGAATCCGAGACGTGGGCCCAGGGGTCGAGTTTGGCCAATTTCGGGATTTTTTATGTAATTTGGTTATTTTCGAGTAGGCTTTTTTCCTTTAGCGTATTTTGATGATATGAATCTGATTTTAAATAGATTTGGGACAAATTGAGGCCGAGTCAAGTGACAAGGGCATTGCGGAGTAGATTTTCATCCGGTTTGAGGTAAGTAATGACTGTAAATCTTGTCCTGAGGGTATGAAACCCAGGACATGCTGGATGACGAGTGTGTGGCGTGCACTAATAGGGGATTGTGACTTGGTCCATCCCGTGGCAACTATTGAGTTGCATATTTTATTCTAAATCATATGATATTTCATGTTTTAAAGATTATTACTATGTTTTGGGCGAAATGCCGCATTTGGGCCTCGTGCCATGCATTTGGACCCCTTGGGGGATTTTACTGCTATTCCTCACTGTGTTGACTTATGATTTACACTCAGCCATATTATGTATAACTAATTTCGAAACTCACTCTTATTTACACTATTTTGAGATATAAAATGATATTTTTGGTCGAGTACCCCGTTTTACTGATAGCCTGAGTGGCTTTTTGAGAGATTTCTGACTAAGTGTGGCCGAGGGCCTATGTTGTGAGGATGCTATGGGATCGGGCTGCACGCCGCATCATGTTACATTGTTTATGATATATGAGAGGCCGAGAGCCTGAGTGATTATGCCACGAGATGGCTTGATATTAGCGCTTGGGCTGTAGGAGCCCCTCCGGAGTCTTTACACACCCCCAGTGAGCGCATGTGCCTACTGAGTGCAAGTGCCGAGTGACAAGTGATTAGGAGGCATGAGTGACTGCGAGGTTTCCCGAGGGGCTGATACCGAGTGATTGTGAGGCATGCTGAGTGACTGATTCTGAGTGATGATATGCCCGATGGGCGATTTATGATACATGTTTTTGCCCGAGAGGCTATTTATGATTTCTATCATTTCTATACTAAATTATCTTGATTTCTATGGAAACTGTTGAAAAGTACATTTTTTTGGGAATTTTACTGAAATCGACCTTCAAGTGTTTCAAATTATTGTATCTGTGATTTTGAAAGAAGATTTGCATTTACTGTGAATTGATGACTTGTTTTATGCGTTTCGTAGTTCTCAGACATTATTTACTTTTATTATTACTGAGTTGGCGTACTCACATTACTCCCTGCACCTTGTGTGCAGATTCAAGTGCAAGGGCAGAGTGAGCTATTTACCTGCCTCAGGGATTTCTCGGAGATTAGCGAGGTAGCTGCACGCGTCCGCATCCCTGCTTTCTTCCTCTTATTATTATAAAGCTTATGTTCCAGACTTGTATATTTTTGATAGATGCTCATGACCAGTGACTCAGGGATCTTGGGGTTGTATTTAACATTTGGCGTGGATTTATCTATTTTAAAAATGATTAAACAAAACCTTTATGGATTATCAGTTTAGTAATGATATAAATGAAAGATTCTTTACATTTTAAGTGTTAATTTGGCTGTCTAGTTCCACGATAGGCGCCATCACGACTAGTTTAGATTTGGAGTCGTGATAGAATCATAGATGTGACAAACGCTGGGCAGAAATAGGAAGTTCGAGTGTTCGAAATTTCATAACACAAAAATTGATTTGTAGCTCGGTGAGAGACGATCTCTCGAGGGTTTTTGAAGGAGAATGATTGGGTAAGGAATTATAACTCTATTTTGACCATAATACAATGATGTATTGTTGTTTTCCTCTTCTAATTAAGGAATTTGAGGGTAAAAGCTTTGAAATGGGGAAAAGGTTCCCCAATTGAAAATTCGAGAATTTAGTGAGATTTTGACGTCGGATTCTGATGATTTTTGTTCGAGTGTGCTCGTGAGTGAACATGTGTTCATAATTTTTAAATTTTAGGTGATTCCGAGGCGTGGGACCGGGGGACTTTTTGGGGCGATTTTCCTAATTTCGTGTTTTAGCTTCGAATTGATTAGTTAAACTAGTTGCTTGTAGTTATATTTACATTATGAAATTTATTTGAATAGATTCGGGCTATTCAGAGTTGGATACTTGTGGAAAAAGCGTGATTTCAAATTGATTTGAGCGATTGAGGTAAGTGGCTTGCCTAACCTTGTGTTGGGGACTTCCCCCTTAGGATATTTGATATTATTTGTTGTGTGGGCGCCGTGTACGTGAGGTGACGAGTACGTACACAGTCCGTTATTGCAAAAGACCCATTTTCCTTCCTAAAACATAAATCGTTCTTCTGTTAAATTGCACTATGTGTTAAATTATTTAGCTTAGATTAGAAAAACATGCTTATGTGTTTAATTGCTTATTTGACGCTCTGTACGCCATGTTTAGTTAAATTCCTACTTTACTTATCTATGATTAATATGAACCGTAGAAATTCGATGCTATATCTGTCATTTTATCTTGCATCGCATATTACATTGGGAGTACAGACGTATTCCGGGAGATCCCCCTGTACTGCATATTTAATTTGGGACTACAGACGTATTCCGGGAGATCCCCCTCTACTGCATATTTACTTTGGGACTACAGATATATTCCGGGAGATCCCCCTGTACTTCATATTTACTTTGGGACTACAGACGTATTCCGGGAGATCCCCTGTACTACATAATCATTTGGAACTACGAGACGACATCCCAGGAGATTTCACCTTGAGTTTACCTTGGTCTGAGCCAAGGGCTCCCTTGACGGTTAAGTTTTCGAACGTTTTCTTTAACTGTTTACTGTAGAATTTACTTATCTCCTTTACTGTTTTACATTGATTATATTTACTCCACTAGGGCTTTAACCCGACCTCGTCATTACTTGACCGAGGTTAGTCTTGGCACTTACTGGGTACCATTGTGGTGTACTCATGCCCTTTCCTATACATGTTTTCATGTGCAGATCCAAGTACGAGCTATCAGCCTCAAGGATAGTATTTGCTGCTGATCTAGGAGACTACAAGGTATTTCTGCCGCGTCTGCAAAATTTTCAGAGTCCCCTTCTACTCCATCGTCTAGAGTCTTCTTATGTATCTTCAGACTTTTGTGTATAGCCATAATATATTATAGAAGCTTGTGACTTAGTGATATTCCGGGTCTCAAGAAACTATTTTTTGTATATTCCGAGTGGCATTATTTTTGGTTATCCACAATATGCTGTTTTATCTTTTAAATGTTGTGTTTTCTTTACAGTTTTTTCGTAATATTAGGCTTACCTAGTCGTAAAGACTAGGTGCCGTTACGACACCTTTTGGAGGGTCAAACCGGGTCGTGACACCCACGGTGGCCCCAAAATGTTTACCCTAAAATTTGGATAACGATTAAACTTATATTTTTGTTTAAGGATATGTGATTTCACCCAATACCAATTAATAAACGAGAAAGTAAATGAATGAATTAGACTATAAAATAAATCAAACCAGTGTGCAAGTTTAACTTCGACCTCGAATTGAAGTAACCTCGAGGTGATATTATAAGAGCAATAAAGAATTAATAATTCTGGTGAATGGTAAGTAGAGCAAGAAAGAAACGATTGTATAACTTTTTTTTAGTAAACAAAGATGGATACAAATGAATGGAATTCCTCTTTATATAGTTGAGGAATCCTAATTATGGTACACTTCTAATTACAAAAGGAAATTGTATAAACAGCTGATTAACCGCTATTGTTTTGATCCATTCCGAGTTTCTCACCACGATCCTCGACCAATCACAGATATCTCGCTCTTTCCGTTACTAAGCTATCCCGATATTACTCGAAGTCTAACTCTTCTGGCCTTGATTGATATCGACCTCAATCTAGAAAGAAGCTTCGATTTTGGACTCAATGTCTTAGATCTTCGATGCAACATCCCAGTTTCTTCGATCAAATAGTGAAATCGGGTAGCCCCGATTTCTACCGTACAACTCTCTAACCCACCAGTTCAGCCCCGAACCTAAATATTCCTGAATTGTTTACCCTTTAGACGGTAAGACATATCTTTGCACCATCTGCTTGGAGCATAGTTCTAATTCTTGGTCTGGTACTATAATTAGAAGTATGGTCCATTGACCATTAATAATTTCACCCATTTACATAGAAAGCTTTATCATCAACATATAATTGAGTCCCATTCCTCTCTAGAAAACTAAAATTTAGCTCCCGTTTGGCCATAGATTTTGACTTCATTTTTCAAAAATAAAGAATTGAAAACAATGTTTGATTATATGAAATATGATCATGTTTTGGGAAAATAATTTCAAGAATTTTGTAGTTCCCAAAAACAAATTTAGGGCAGTTTTTGGGCGAACATTTTTTTTCCACTCACAAAACTTCAACTTTTCTTTAAATAAAATACACATAAAAATACAACTTCAAGCTTCAAAAATTATTTTTCAACACAACTTCAAAAACTATTTTTTTCAAGTTTCAATCAAATCTATGTCCAAACGCTAACTTATTTGTTTATTATATTTAAACCACAAGTCCCTAAAGGACAAACAAAGGAAAGCAATAAATGATGCAAAGCCAATAATTGGATAAGACAAACCATTTCTCGCTAACATTTTTCTCATAGATGATTTAACCAATACAATTAACATGGAAAAATTACCATACTCCATGATAGTTACTATGACGCTGAAATCTAAACCCCAAAGGTGCTAATTTTGAGCTCTAAATTTAACAAAATGCGACCTTTGTACCTTATCTCTTTAACTCCCCAATCTTTAATAAGCCCACATGAAAAAAAAAATTATTTCAAACAATAAGTTATCAGTTACTCTATTTTCTGGATTTTTCAACACCAGTCTTGCGACCGGTGCCAGCTGTTTGTTGACTCACATTCCACCTGTCTTTAGTTCCATGTGTCACTTCATCATTCATACAACTATAACTAACCAATTTTACATCATACACTCTTCATCATCATCTCCTTTTAAGTTTTCTTAAATTTACATGATGTGTTTGACATATTCTTTATAGGTTACATTGTTAGGTGTACTTTCTTGATTTTTGGATAAATCTATACGATTTTATTTACATTCAAGAAGAGATTGATTTGGGGATCTTTGTTCTTGAATATTGTTCTCACTTTTGCCACTGGAAATGCTAGCCAAGCTCCTATTTCCTTTAATTTCATTTCATAATCTTATTTTTGTTCTTATTTATTTACTATTTTTGGGTCAAATGATTCACTTGTCAATAAACCATGCTATAAATTTAACTGTACCATTTTACAGATAAACAGTTTGGCGCCCACCGTGGGGCATAGACAACTGTTTAATTGATTTGATCCATTCATCTGTTACTAACAAATTATAATTCCTTCCTTAGCAAAAGAAATATCAGGTATGACAACTAATAAAGTCAACAATATTTATAATGTTGGAGCACACGATGAAGGGGAATATGTGTTCCAGCTAGTGCTATTCAAAACCAAACCGTAACGTTTAACCGAACCAAAAAATAGATAAATTGGCTCATTGGTATCAGGTTAACAGGGTAACTGTTGGTGAACAAATTAAACTTTTATACGACTTAATGGTTTGGGGACGGATTACTCAATTTCCTTATCGGATAAACCGTTAAACCGTTAAGAATTTTTATATTTATAATTTTACCCCTATTAATCAAGAACACAGGAAGATAATTCCAGATGAGGGCCATGAGCTTCCCAAATCAATCAAGTAGAATCATGTTGACAAGTTGATTACATGAGTTTGTCTTTGCAAGCTAAATTTGATATTCCCTCCGAGTTGGTTTAAGTGGAAGAAAGATAGTAGAAACATATAAATGACTTCCTCCTCTATTTGTTTTTTGCTAGCTAGACTTACGATCTAAAAGGGAGAAAACACAACAATGATAGACGATATATGTAGACAACTTGAACTCAAATGTTGTTACTGATTCAAACCAGCTTTCTAACGTATTAGACTTAGTTACCAGCACTTAACAAATTGGTTGAAATAATTCTTAGTTTCTTATAGTTGAGCTAGTTGTAATTGCCAAAAAGAAATCAAGGGTGGGGTAAAAAGAAGTTGTCATTATATTTTAGCATATGATTTCTATGGGAAAATAACAATTTTTCTAGTTCTCTACATCTCTTTTATTGTCTATTTGGTTTAGTCGATAAACCGCCCGATAACCGTCCGTTTAATCATTAATCAGATACCATCATGCCTGATGTCTTATTGGATAGCTAGTGAATTATAATATTTAAAAACCGATAATCGATAAGAGGAACCGTTAATCATAAATAACCGCCATATCAGCTCGACAAACACCCCTAGTTCCTGCGTGATAATCCAATCGGTGAAACAAGCAATGAACGGGATGAAGCAACCCTAGTTCATGAAGGTCAGTATCCTCGCCCAACTCCTAATGATGCAGAGGATGAGCACATTGTTGAAACAGTCAAAATATTGGATCATCTATCAAGGCAAGATCAGGTGATAATGGCATTGAAGCAGCCATTATCGGGTGCGTCCAATAATGCTAATGGAAGCATTTCGATTCCTCCTAACGTTCGACTCAAAGAACCGGCAACGCAACTCTATGGGAGGAGGTTGATTTCGACGAGGCCGAAGGTACTGGTAGTGGATCCAGGAACAACAACTTAAATAAACCTTTAAAAACCGATCTCATGAGATTCATGAGAGAAATGAATAAATGAATGGATCAAAATGCAAAGGAGTTTCATGCTCGGATGGATAGAATCTCGGGAGCGCCACAAGTGTTAAAGGGACCAGATTCAAAGAAGTATACGCAGTTGCCATTCAAACCAAGTGCAACATCAGAGTTGATCCCGAAGAGGTTTAAGATGCAAGATATACAAAAATATGATGGGACTTCGAACCCACATGAGCAAATCACGACCTACACTATGGCAGTAATGCGAAACGACTTGGCCCAACATGAGATCAGATCGGTTTTGTTGAAGAAGTTTGGCGAAACCCTTACGAAGGGTACCTTAACTTGGTCTTCCCTCTTACTTGAACATTTTATTGATTCTTTTGAAATGCTTACATATTAATTTATTAAAGCTCATGTTGGAACAAGAAAGGTCCAGGCAAGAAAGGCAGATGTATTCAGAATATCTCAGGGAGAATCTGAGCTGTTACAGGAGTTCGTGATCGATTCCAGAAAGAAAGGATGTTGCTACCAGTAGTACCAGATGAGTGGGAAGCGAAGAAATTTACAAAGGGTCTCAACTCGTTGAGCTCCGATGCCTCCCAG
Source organism: Nicotiana paniculata (assembly GCA_005239505.1). Classification (NCBI taxonomy): domain Eukaryota; kingdom Viridiplantae; phylum Streptophyta; class Magnoliopsida; order Solanales; family Solanaceae; genus Nicotiana; species Nicotiana paniculata. The sequence continues at coordinate 18,126 of ML333524.1, forward strand.
AAATTGAAGGAGAGCCTGCTCGAATTTTAGGCGACCACATGGGCAAATGTCCACAATTGCTACGAGTTGAAAATAAGAATATAAGATGATCAGCTTGGTTTTTTGGTGTCTTCCAAAGGACGGAACCGTGATATGAATCAAGATAAGTTGAAAAATGGCTTTGATGCAGATCTAAGAATCTCTAAAAGTCATTTTTAGCCCTACGAGATGGCTGATGGGCGTGGTAATAAAGGATTCCAGTTATCGGATAGGTTCACATCCGATAGAAGGATGGACCGTTATCGGAGTGGTAGACTGTTGCAGAAGAACGAGGTGTAGGGGTCCCGAGATTTAGCGTATCCCAAGTTATTTGATTACATCAGCCTAGTGGAATTGGTGTCATCCATGAGAAATATCAAAGAAGCTAGGCTCCTGAAACCAATTTGATCTGATATTAGCCAAAGGGATCCTAATCTATGGTGCGAATTCCATGGAACTTACGATCACATGATTGGGGATTGTCGACATCTTGGAGAAGAGGTTGCAACGTTGTTGAAAAATGGTCACCTCGGAGAATTTTTAAGCAACTGCACCAAGAACAACTGTGGGAGAAACCAGGATAATGCAGAGCCATTAAAGCTGGCAACATGGTCGCCTCGGATGACAATCAACATGATCTTCGGAGGAGACAAAGTCAATGGGGTGACATTTTCGGTAACAAAGAAGACGAAGATATCAGTGACTCATGGCAAGAGGATCCGAGAAGTTTTAGACGATGACACCACCTTCATAGAAGAAGATGCTGATGGACTTTTTCTACGCACAATGATGATTTGGTATTTGTCTTATTGTATTAGATTTCAAAATTAAGCGTATTTTGGTTGATCCATGAAGTTTGGCCAAACATCATACAATGGAGAGTTGAAGCAAGCAAAGTTAACCAGGAATATCATTCCAGCCCTTCTATCTGGCTTCAACTTAACAAGTGTGACAATCCGAGGGAAACTTTTGCTGCCCCACATGCTGAAGGGGTAACAAAGACCACCCTGTTCGAGGTGGTAGATTGATACATGGACTATAATGTAATCCTCGGAAGGCCTTGGATACATGAAATGAAGGTCATACCTTCTACATACCATCAACTATTGAAATTCACGACAACTGAAGAAATCAAGAAAATCATAGAAGATCAACCGGCTGCAAGGGAGATGAGCGCAGTAACCGTTTCTAGTAGCAAGGGAAAAGAAACAAGCAAATAACAATTACAAGAACTGGTGCCTTCTTCCATATCAATTGAAGATGATAAATACTAGGAGTCATCGGGATTATATCAGGTAGCGGAGAAGACTGATGCGACTAAGTCAACTATATAAGAGCTCAAACAAGTGGCCTTGTTCTAAGAATTTTTAGAAAGAAAGTTCCATTTAGTGACGGGGTTGAGTCCCGAACTCAGGTTAAAAATTATGGATTTTCTTAATTCTAATGTTTTTTGTTTTGCATGGTTGCATTAAGATATGACGGGTATTCCATTGGAGGCGGCGGCGCACAAACTTAGTCTGGATCCTAACTTTCCTCCAACAAGGAAGAAGAAAGGACATATAGTAGAGGTCAGAAACAAGTTTGTTAAGGAAGTAGTAACTCGGTTACTTAATATAGGTTCAATTCGGGAGGTAAGTTACCCCGATTTGCTAGCTAAAATAGTATTAGTATCTAAAAAGAATAAATTTTTTAGAATATGTGTAGATTATAAATATTTAAATAAGCTACGCCATAAAGACTCTTTCCCATTTCCAAACATTGATCAAATAATTGAGTTACGACCGGCCATGAGTTAATGAGTCTTCTTGATGCTTATTCCGGGTATAATCAAATTAGGATGGACCCGAAAGATCAAGAGAAGACTTCTTTTATCACAAATTTTGGCACATATTGCTATAATGTGATGCCTTTGGGGCTTTAAAATGTGGGAGCCACTTATCAGAGGCTTGTTAATAGGATATTTGAAAAATATATAGGTAAGAGAATGGGAGTTTATATCGATGACATGTTAGTTAAGTCTCTTAATGCATGAGATCATCTAAAACATCTCCATGAGACGTTTGACATTCTGAGAAAGTAAAACATGAAGCTCAACCCGGAGAAGTGTACCTTCGGAGTGAGTTCAGAAAGTTCTTGGGGTTTCTGGTCTTTCAAAGAGGAATAAAATTTAACCCCGATAAGATCAAATCCATCGAGGATATCCCGAACCAGCTGACAAGCGTGAAAGAAGAACAAAGGTTGACCGGTAGATTGGCGGCTCTAAACAAGATCATCTTGAGATCTTTAGAAAAGTGTCATTACTCCTTTTCACTTTTGAAAAAGAAGAACGATTTTGTATGGACTCCGGAATGCCAACAAGCACTGAAGGACCTAAAAGGTGCCTGTCTAGCCCTCCATTATTGTCAAAACCGGGAGAAGTCGAGCAACTGCTGATTTATCTGGCGGTCTCAGAAGTAACGGTAAGTGCTATTTTGGTCTAGGAAGAAGAAGGTATGTAATTTCCCATTTATTATGTTAGTAAAATATTATCGGGAGTGGAGACACGATATACGCACCTTGAAAAGCTAGCCTTAGCTCTCGTAGTTGCCTCTCGAAAGCTTAGGCCTTATTCTCAATGTCATCCAATAGCCACCGTGACAACCTTTACCTTAAGGAATGTCCTTCATAAGCCTGAGCTGCCGGGTCATTAGTCTAAAATTGCCGTCGAAGTTAGTGAATTCGACATTGAATATAAGCCCAAGACTGCAATGAAGTCACAAGTTCTGGCTGACTTTGTGGCCGATTTCAATTCGAGATTAATGCCTTTAGACTCTAAATAAGTAGTGTTGGTATCGGGAACAATATCAGGAGTTTGGACCTTGTTTACAGATGGGGCTTCCAATGTAAAAAGGTCCGGTCTCGCGGTAGTATTAATCACTCCTTCTGGGGAAACCCTGAGACAGACCACTAGAACTATGCCATTAACTAACAATGAAACCGAGTATGAGGCTTTGGTTGCAGGACTTGAACTAGCTCAAGGACTAGGTCTGAGGGCATCGAAATAAAGTGCGACTCCCTCATGGTGGTGAACCAAGTACACGGAATTTTCGACACCAAAGAGGAACACATAATACTTGAACAAGATTCAAGCATTACTTTCCCGGTTCAAAGAGTGGTCAATCGTCCACATTCCAAGGGAAGAAAATGTGGAAGAAGACGCATTAGCCAATTTGGGTTCATACACAAACATGAAATGATCTAATTTTGGTGCGGTAGTTCAACTGCTGCATTCGGTGTTTGATGTGGACAACTACTGTGAAGTTAATTAAACTAACTTGATCTGGGATTGGAGGAACGAGTTAATTGAATATCTAAGGCATGGAAAATTGCCCGAAGACCGAAAGAATTCTAGGCACTGAGGACCAAGGATGCTCGTTATTGTCTTGTTGACGGACAGTTATACAGGAATCCACTCCAAGGACCATTAGCTCAATGTTCAGGGAAATCGGAGGCTAACTACGTGATGAAGAAAGTTCATGAAGGAGTCAGTGGGTACCACTCCGGTGCAGACTCGTCAGTTCTCAAGTTAATCAGAGCTGGCTACTATTGGGCCTGGATGGAGCAAGACACAAAGTCATTTGTAAAAAAGTGCTATAAATGTCAACGCTATGCATAGTTAGTGCATCAACCGATGTAACTCTTGCATTCGGTGGTGTCATCATAGCCAATTATGAAATGGGGGATGGACATAGTCGGTCCCTTACCAAAAGACATGATAAAGTACACATATTTTGGGTTTTAACTGATTATTTAACTAAATGGGTTGAAGAAGGTGCTTACCAAAAGATCAGAGAACAAGAAGTGATTTCATATGGGATCACATCGTCTGCCAATTCGAAATACCGAATAAATTGCTTGTAAGAATGGACCACAATTTATGGGTTCCAAAGACACAAAGTTTTTGAACGGATTGAAGATCAAACGAATTACATCTTCACCATACCACCTGAGTGCTAATGGACAGGCGGAGTCGCCAATAAGGTAATTATTCAAAACCTTACAAAAAGTTAGAAGATACTAAAGACAAGTGGACAAATGAGCTATCGGGTGTGTTATGATAATACCGGACCACGACGAAGTGAAGCACGAGTGAAACTTCCTTTTCACTTGTTTATGGTTTAGAGGTTTTGATACCGGTGGAAGTGGGGGAACTAACCTTAAGGTTTTCCCGAGCAAACAAAGAAACAAATAATGAAGCATTACTGGTTAAACTAGATTTGATTGAAGAGCACCGAAATCTGGCATATGTGAGGATGGTGGCACAAAATAAAAGTATGGAAAGATACTACAACACAAGAGCAAATCTCCGATATTTCAAAGTGGGGGATTTGGTTATGAGAAAGGCTCGGGAACTTAATGCTGGGAAGGTGGGACCAACATTGGAAGGACCTTACCGGGCTTCGACTATAATCGGTAAAGGTTCATATGAATTGGAGGATCAAGATGGAGCTAAAATTCCAAGAAATTGGAACGTGACTCGCATCAAAAAGGTATTATTTCTAAAGATCCTTGCCGGTACTGAAAGTATGCGATGCACTTTTTTTACATGTGTCTAGTTTTTGTCCCAATCGAGTTTTTCTGGAAAGGTTTTTAATGAGACAACATTGTAAAACATACTACGAAGTAAGGTTCATCTGCAAGGATGTCTTCACTAGTGAATCAACAACCAAAAGCTCTATTGTCTTAACTTTAGCATGAGTATAAACAGTTCTATGTAGATCAACTCGTGTGGCAATCGATCTGTGGATGGTTAAATAATATTTGGCTCGATAGCATATCTCATCTCCCAATACTCTCATTGTCTCCATTGGCCTTTGGAAACAGATTATTTACCCATTCACAAGTTGTTTCCATTAATAAGGAAGCACTGTAAAGCATACTATGAAGGAAGGGTCATAGGTGAAGGCAAGACTTCAAGTGTTTGAATTCTCATACTTATCATTTGAACACTCGGGGGTATTCGTCATAACCGGAGTATTCAGGTACCCCCTAGGGCAACATATACTGCGTGAGAAAGTTGCCAAAGCAGAATCTCTTGATTTTCCGCCCAAATCGTGTCCGATCCTCTCCCCTAGCATGATCTCACCCACATTGATGGGTCACCCAGTCATCAAATAAAATATCACACACACTCGATCTCGAGTGAATTCATTGTTTTCCTCAACCAACATTAGTCTAGCTTGCACGGAATTTTTCCACACCTTGTCGGTCTTGTTGAAATCGAAGCGGATCATCTCAAGATGGGCATCACCCTTAGTTCTTGTCCACTTGGCATTCGAATTGACTCCACAAAGAGTGAGACGTATTGCCTGGTAGCTTGGTCATTTGATAAAATTTTATAGCCTTCGTGGGTTAGAGTTATCACCTCCCAAATATTCGCATAAGGACCGCCTATCCATTGGCACCTCCTTTCCACAGACCCATTACTTGAACAAGTCTTCATTCCGAGTTTCATATAGTTCTCACACTATGCTCAAATCTTCATGGCCAGGGCACTTTAGGAACTTATCCATCTTCATTTCTCTCAACCGGGAAAGCACATCCGGGAAGTTCTTTTCCAGAGTTTTCACATTAATTCCCATTTCGGAGACGTACCACCCATATGACTCAAAGTTATTATGCCATTGGATGACATCCTCACGGACTAGATCCAAATGAGGCGTTGGTCCCAATGGTGACTTCTTCGATCTGTCAGCAACTTGTTTCCCTTTTTGCTTGCTGAGATGATCCTTCCCCTTGCTTGCGCATTTTAGGAGGGGGAGTAGTAGTTGAGTACTTCCCTACTCCCTTGCCCTTTTTCACACTATCACAAGTCATATCAACCTACAACACAAATAAACATGAATTTGAGAATGAATCAAGAAATCCGCCTAAGGTTATTGTGAGAGTTAAAGATGACCCCACACTTAAAATCAAAGGCTCAATGTAATATACTCAAAATATTGGTTTTAAACGCACAAGTGTTGCACCATAAGGCAATGGATACTCAAGACTTTCCCATGTTCACTAACTATGTCACACACAATAAATAGTCGAACAAGGCGAAGTGCCTTAGCCTTAATGCAAGCAAGTAGCACATGGTCCTCAATATCTTGTACACTATAATAACTAATTCTAACAAAGTTCTACAACACACATAATACAAGATACACAGTGTGGGTGACATGTGAACATTAAAGCCAAGCTTTGAATTATGTAAAACTACCCCCATACACCCCACAATTAGCTCGATAACACATACAACTACTCTTGGCTACTCAGACTTCACCGGTGAATAAAGTACTCTTTCAAGCATTATCAAACACACGGTGGGCAGTAAGTGTGTGCAACTCAATTCAACAATGCTGGAACATGGTGGCCCCCCTAATTTTTAACGAAGTAGAGGAAATTTTAATTTACTAATCCATATACAACACAACAACCATGTTTTTGAAAATCAATTTCATGCTTTTTAGGGACACCCACCATAGAAACAAGTTCTAAGAAGCAACTTATGAGGGAATTTGGGAATGATGCATTTGGGAAGGGGATGTTCATTATAATCTACAAAATAGAAGAAAAAAAAGAAGGAGGGAACATACCTGGATGATTGAAGAGGAATGCAATGAAGAAAACTAAAAAAAAATTGAGAGAAGGAGAGAGAGAGCTACATTCGAGAGAGAGTTGAGGGAGAGTGATACAGGTGAGAGAGAGAGAGAGAGGGGTTATGGGGTTAGAGTTATTTCTAATGGGTATGGTATTAGTAGATGGGTTAATGGCTGAGTAAAAATGGGTAACTGGATCGGGTTATATGGGAATGGATTAATAAAATAATGAAACAAAAAAAATGAAAAGAGAAAAAATAATCTTACCTGCCCCCCAGCCCAACGCGTCGCGCTAGGCCTGGCGCTGGGGAAAACATGATTATGTTTTTTGCACCCTAGGTAGCGCTGGGCGCTAGGTTGCCAGATTTTTTTTTGAAATCCCCGATCCCCCCAAGTACTTTATATATCCAATTTACTTCCCCACACAGTTCTACCTGTGGTTTCTATGTCTACAAAGAAAACAAAAAACTCTAGTCTACTATAACTAAGAAAAATAAAAATTAAACAACTAAGCTATGAAAGCAATAAAAATTGGATTGCCTCCCAACAAGTTCCTGATTTAATGTTGTGGCACGATGCATGGCCTCGCTCACTCATCAGCGAGTATTACTTTGGACTTCTCACGATCAATTACACCTCCCCAATATTTCTTGATTCTTTGCCCATTCACTAAAAAATTTCTTCTACCATTTAAAGCGCGCAACTCTATCGCACCATAAGGAGTGACTCTCACCACCTCAAATGGACTTGACCACCTCGATTTTAACTTCCCAGGAAGAAACTTAAGCCTTGAATTGAACAATATTACCTTTTGGCCTGGTTCAAATTGATGTGGCTTGATACGCTTGTTGTGCCATCTTTTTGTTTTCTCCTGGGAAAGCTTAACATTTTCATAAGAGTGCAGCCTAAACTCATCTAACTCATTCAACTGCAAGAGCTTGTTCTCACCCGCGGCTTCAAAGTCCATATTAAACTTTTTTAATTGCCCAGTATGTTTTGTGTTCAAGTTCAACAAAAAGTGACATGCCTTCCCATAAATAATCTTATACGGGGACGCCCTAATTGGTGTTTTGTATGGAGTTCTATATGACAACAGGGAATCATCTAACTTTGCATCCCAATCCTTCCTATTCACACTCACTGTCTTCTCTAATATTTTCTTTATTTCTCTTTTGGACACCTCAGCTTGTGTGCTTGTTTGCAGATGATATGCCGTGGAAACTCTGTAGCAGAACCCATATTTGGATAAAAGGTTTTTCAACAATCGATTTTAGAAATATGTCCCTTCATCACTAATCAAGGAACATGGAGTCCCAAACCTCGAGAATATGCTTTTCTTCACAAAAACAGCTCCCACCTTGGCATCATTGGTTGGAAATGCGACCGCCTCTACCCATTTTGACACGTAGTCAACTGCTAGCAAGATATATTTGTTTTCTCTAGACCATGGGAACAATCCCATAAAGTTTATTCCCCAAACATCAAAAATATCTACCTCCAGGATGTTATTCAAAGGCATATCATGCCTCTTTGTGATTATTTCTGTTCTTTGACACTGGTCACACTTCTTAACAAATGTATGGGTAAAGAACCCCGCGTGCCCCAAGAAACTTTGGACACCCTTCACAGAAATAGGTGGAGGTAAATTTTCGACCTCCTCCACCTTCGGCTTATCAACTTCAACGCCACTCTTTGACACTATATGACCCAACACGGTACCTTCTTGTACCATTAAATGACACTTTCCCCCATTCAGTAATAAATTTGTTTCTTCACAATGGGCCAACACCTTACCTAAGATTTTCAAAAAGTCATCATAAGAAGATCCAAAGACTGAAAAATCAACCATGAAGACTTCTACAAATTTCTCCACTATATCAGTAAAAATGGCCATCATGCACCTCTTGAAATTGGCCGATGCATTATAAAGACCAAATGCCATTCACTTGAAAGAAAAAGTACCATAAGGACATGTAAAAATGGTCTTCTCCTGGTCCTCTAGGCATATGACAATCTGGTTGTCACCCGAATAACCATCAAGCAAGCAATAATATTCATGCCTGGCCAATATATCTAACATCTGGTCAATGAATAGAAGTGGGAAGTGGTCCTAGAGGGTTGCTTTGTTGAGCCTTTTGTAGTCAATGCAAACTCTCCACCCCGTCACGGTGCGGGTAAGAATTGGCTCATTTTTCTCGTTCTCTACAACAATCATCCCCCTTTTTAGGCACACATTGCAGTGGTCTTACCTAGTTACTGTCAGAAATAAGGAAGATGATACATGCATCAAACCACTTAATTACTTCCTTCTTCATGGCCTCTTTCTTAATGGGGTTTAATATCCTTTGTTGCTCAACATTGGGGCACTGTCCATCATCCAGAAAGATTTTATGCATGCAAAGTGATGGACTGATTCCTTTGATATCAGCAATTCTCCACCCAATAGTCTCTTTATGCTCACAAAGCACTCTGCGAAATTTTTCTTCTTGCACATCAATCAAGATGGATGAGATAATCACTGGCAATGTCTCAAAGTTCCCCAATAAGCATAACGCAAATGCGCTGGAAGGGGCTTGAGATATAGCTTTGGAGCTTTGTTCAATAGATGGTTTAGGAGGTGTTAGAGTAACAGGTCTGTCCAACTCCTCGAATCTCCCAAATCCATGGAATTATTTGCAAGACATGTTAAGTACTTGCTCAATTTCATTCCATCATCTCATCTTCATTGTCTTCTTCATCCCCCATCAAGGCCTGTTCAAGAGGATCTATGGGGATCATATAAGGCACCAATGAAGTCACTTCCCTTTCCACCACAGAGATCATAGATAGCTCTTCATAGTGGGCTGTCAATCTGAGTGCTTTATATACATTAAATACCTCCACTCGATCACTCACTCTCATTGTCATATTTCCTTATCTTCACATACATCAATAATAACGTGACCTATGGCTAAGTATGGGCGCCCCAAAATAAATGGGACTTCCTGATCAGGCTCATTGTCCAAGATAATAATCAACAAGGAATATAAAAGAACCCACTTTAACTAACACATCTTCAATCACTCCTTCAAGATGAGCAAGGGAGCGATAAACCAACTATAAAATCACCGTGGTTGGGGGCAGCTCACCCTACCCCAACCGTTTGATTGTAGATAGAGACATCAAATTGATGCTCTCCCCAAGATCACACAAAGCTCGCCCGACTGCGTGCTTACCAATCAAGATTTGGATAGTGAAACTACCTGGATCCTTCAATTTTTGAAGTAGCTTGCTTTGAATTCTTGAGCTAAATTCTTCAGTGAGTGCCACCGTCTCGAACTCTTCCAACCTCCTCCTATTTTCCACTATGTATTTGGCATATTTGGGAACTTCTTGCAGGATGTCTACTAGTGGAATATTAATTTGCACCTGCTTCAAAATATTGAGAAATTTTTATAAACGACATTATCCTTCCATTTTTGCAATCTCTAAGGGAACGGAGGTGGTGGCCTCGCAACTACTGGTGGGTGTTGATTATCTACCGCCTCTTCAGCTGGATTCTCTGGCTCCTTTGATTTTTTTGATTCTACTTCTATGGTGGCCAGTTTCTCATTAAAGGTCACTTGCATTCTCTTTTTCGATAAGACTTCTTCTAACTGTCTCCCATTCCTCAATTACACAACATTAATACATGCCTTAGGATTAGCCTCAGTGTCACTTGGAAGAGCTCCAACTGATCGAGTATTTCGAGCACTGGCAAGTTGCCCCATTTGTCTCTCAAAATTTCTAATCGCTGAAGAGTGGGCTGCTTCCTGAGCCTGCTGATCTGCCATAAATTTCTTTAGCATCTCCTCAATGTGACTCATCGAGTTGTATGTTGTTCATCCTGAGGTGGTCTATATTGCTGTTGAGGGGCTTGTGGCCTGTACTGGTTCTGAGCACCTTGGTTTCCACCCTAAGAGAAGTTTGGGTTGTTCCTCCAGTTAGAATTGTAAGTGTTCCCATACTGGTTTATCTGGCCCCTATTTTCATTACCCATAAGATAGACTCTGAATTAGCTGGGCATAAGTCGCTCGTGTGACCCTCTTCACATACTTCACAAAATATCTGAACCTGTTGCACTGGCTAAGCTTGTTGCTTGTTAATAATCAAGGTCATCTTATTGACTTGGTTGGCCAATGTGCAACCTGCACTAATAATTTAGAGACAACATCTAACTCGAGAAACCCCGTAGATTTTTGTGTCATGTGTCTTCCCATCTCTCCTTTCCAATCATGATTGCTTTTGGAGAATTTGTTCAATAATGCATATATCTCATTGAAGCTTTTTCCCAACACTTGACCTCCGGCTGCAGCATCCACCACAATCTTTGTCTCTGGATGTAGACCTTCTATGAAAGTGTGAGCTAAAACTTCATTTGTTTGGTTGTGATGAGGACAGTCTCTGACCAGCCCTTTGAACCTTTCTCAAGCAGAATATAAAGACTCCTCTGACTTTTGTTTGAAGGCGACTATCTCACTTTTGATCTTTGCAGTTTTTCCTGAAGGAAAGAACCTCGCGAAAAATTTCCTCACCAGATCATTCTATGATGTAATAGAATTAGCTATTTCCACCATCAACCACCCCTTTTCTTTGCCTAACTGAGAAAATGGGAATAGTGTGAGCCTCACATAGTCTGGAGTGACTCCGTTAGTGATATAAGTATCACTAATCTCCAAGAAGTTCAGGATGTGCTATTATGGATCCTCGTGTGGAAGACCCATAAACATTCCATTCACATGTAGTTGTTGGATCATGCTCTATTTCAACTCAAAGTACCCATTGATTCTGGGCTTCATAATGCTGGAGGTGACATTAGCAATGCTGGGCATCGCCACCTCCTAAACAACCATACGTTTCTACTCTGCCATGTCCACAACAAATTTAACAAGTGCATAAAGATTGTCTGTGTCCCTTGCTTCCCTTAGATTCATGTGAAATGTTCTCTCAGGTTTGGGGTCAAAGCATTGAAGTCTATCCTGACTTCTGACCCTTCGCATTTAGTCAAAGTTCCTGAGAGCAGAGCAACCAGTAAGAAACATTAGACTAGATGAAATAAACAACTAAAGTAAAAACTAGAAAGTAGTCAATATTCAAGTCCCTGACAATGACGCCAAAAACTTGTTGCTCCCAAATGCACACACAAGTATACATGATCATACAAGTAATAAAATGATAAGTCGAGTGTCGAACCCACAGAGAATTGTGTCAACTACCCACTAGTTTCACCTAGATTATCATTTAGTCGAGTCAATCAGAGTTCAAAAGTGTGATTATACTAAGCAATAATTCTAACAAATAACTAATTTATCAAGCAACAAAATAGTTGTTGTTTATTTAGTAGAGACAAATATTCTAGGTTTGTGATCGATTTACAAATCCTATTGTGTTTTAATTAACTCTCACTTTCATACATTCACTCATGGTTTCTATTAATCGAATAATTGCTCTTGTAGTATTCTCCCGAATTACTACTCCACTATTCAAAATAGATTAACGCCTATATTCCTATGGAATCAATCTATTAAGAACACATTAAGATTATGATATTTAATTAAGCATGGTGACTAGGTATATTCCTCTTAACCACAAATTTGCCCCCCACTCAGAGTTAAGTTCATTCTCTCTTCACTTTTTCTCTAATCTAGACGTAGCTTTCCCAAGTGTAGAACATAAGTAAATATAAGCTAACTGTTGGCCAGACAATTAAGCAATTAATCACAGATTTGAAGAAATAACCATATATTAGCGAATTGCAATCAAGGTTAAGTCAACTTTAAACAACAATAATCATGGCTAAATCAATCCTAGAAATATGGGGTTTAGCCACTCATGATAATATCAAAGCAAATTCACAAGTGTTAAATAATTTAGAATACTAAGAAATGATGAAGAAGACTGAGATATTCTCGCTCCCGGGTGTTCCTCGTGCGTATTTTCCCCTCAAAGTGGCGTCTCCCGTCACCAGCGCCCGAGCTTACACGTTGGGGGAGGGGGGGGGGGGTCTTGGGACAAAATAACCTTGTCCAGAGAGAACTAGGAGAAAATTCCCGTCACCAGCGCCCAGAGTAGCGTGTGGCGCTATCCCTGGCAGGAGGATTTTTAAGTTTTTGACTTCGCCACAGGTAGTGCCCCAACGCTGCCTGTGGTACTAGAAAGTGGCCATTTTCCCATTTTGCTCTTTTTTCCTCCAATCTCGCACCTTCTCCCCATATTGCCTCCGGATGATTCCTACACATAAAAATACCACGAATTATCACAAATTATAACATTTCACATCCCAAATCTACGAAACATGAGTAAAATGCGAGGCGATATACATATAAATATATATACTTTTAGCTAAATATCACATTTCTCATCTCCCAAGACTCCCATTGTCTCCATTGGCCTTTGGAAGCAGATTATTTACCCATCCACAAGTTGTTCTTATTAATGAGGAAGCAATGTAAAGCATACTACGAAGGAAGGGTCATAGGTGAATGCAAGACTTCCAGTGTTCGAATTCTCATACTTAGCATTCGAACACTGGGGGAAATAATAAATGACAAGGCACTAAAAGTGTTATGAAGACCGTGAATGTTAGAACCGGGATCAACGTCTTATCAGAACTGAGAACTGCATGATCAGCCCCGTAAAAATAAGTTCTACAAGTAGCCACATGTATTTACTTAAGCAAAAGAATGTCTATGTAATGTACTTTTAAAGATAGAGGGAATAAATTAAAGTCCTTTTATTTTTATCTTATTCCTTATCCAAATGATAAGTTAATTTATTTTATTGTTTGAAATTTAACAAAAACTTCAAATTCTTGAGCCGGAATGAACATGAGACATCCTGTTCAAGAGAACCGTAAACATAAGGGCCCTCTCTTATGAAACCCTCAAAGTAAATGATAGATTTCAGAAGTATTTATGTCTGAAACCAAAAGCTATCAAATGTGAAAAGATTTTTGAAGCTTTATCAGTTAAATGAAAATGAATATTTTTTGCACAATACTCAAGCAAAAGGTTTATTTTATTAATTTAAATTCCAAACTTAGTAAAAGGTTATGGCATAATTACAAATAGTAAAGAAAAATATATACACTAGTTCTTGCTGCTAGAACCTGAAGGGAGAGAAGAGTCTTCATTTTCTCTATTAGGAGAAGGCTTTTCTGCTTCCGGTTCAAGCCCTCATCTTCTTTCGTTTCTCCTTCAGTTCCCGAATGATTAGATTTAGTATTCGAAGAATCAGAAGCAATGGGTTGAGCAGGGAGGTTTCTATGAGCAGTTGTCTCTAGCTCCCGGACCTTGACAATGAATTCGTTAATGTTTGCAATGCCTTCTTTGGCCTCCTAAAAAGTCTTCCTATTCTTGGATTTTGGCTCAGAGTTTTTCAATCTTCGCTAGAAGCTTTTTATTTTCAGCTTTAATAATGCTGATTCTGGAATCAAGATCAACATTTGTTGTGGCATGAATTTAATTATCTCCATGAGTCTCTTGAGACTTTCCACCATCATTTCTCTTTGATCCTCAACAACACTGGCCTCCTCAATTTTGGAGCATAAGTTAGCTTCCAAGTTATTAACTTGATCCATAAAGGCAGACTCGCGCTCGGCAACAACAGTCACGATGTCATGCAGTTCAACCCACTTAGCCTTTTCTTCCTTAAGGTTTTCATGTAGTTGGGCAGCTTCCTATATGTGGGCCACTCTATCTTGCTCGGACTGCTACAACCGAGCCTCGAGGTCATCCATTTGAGCAATTTCTCCAACATCGGGAGGCGCTAGGAAAGCTAATTCCATTCGGCTAAAAGCTGATCTCGTTCTGAAGTAAGCTCTTAATTGTCCAGAATCAACCTTTACAGGACCTCGGAAGCAGGCATAATGGCATGAAGAACTTCGAACTAAATTAATTAATAAAGAGTATAAATTGAAAGAAGATGAAGGAAGTTAGATTGTTACCTGCATCGAGCAATGCATGCTATTATTATTAGAAATCCGTAGAAAAAGAGTCCATTTTTCTCCAGTATTTTCCTGAGGCTAGCGGCTTCAGAGAATTGGCAAGGTCCACCAGCTTGGAAAGTATATGAATTCATTCAAAACCGAAAGAATGACACCAAATTTTCTATGAGGGTCCTGAGTGGGTGCCGATTAAGTACTTCCCAGATTTCCATGGTCGGGTGACCGAGGAGAAGGAGAACTTTCTATTTGTTCATCCTGGGCCGGTGAAGAAGAAGCAGCTGGTGTAGATGGAGAAGTAATTGTTATCGGCTCAGAAGTTGGTGGTGGAGGAAGGTCAGGAATTGAACTCCTTTGACCAAAAGCAACTATGGGAGTTTGAAAACGAGATGAAGTGTTTTCAATAATTTCTATCCCCCCAGAGATCTTGAACTTCTTCTGGTGGTGGAGTTTGAAGCTCTCCCGGCTGAGTTGATGAAGATATTTTTCTTCTTTGAATGGGAGCCTCTTCATCATCAACCCCGTCTTCATCATCAAGGACCACTATGGTCAGTCCGATTGGTGTTTCTTTTATTCTATTCTCCTGAGTCCCAGCCGAGGAGATACGTTTCCTTTTTATATTTTTGTTTTTGGGCTGAGGACTCTGGGATGAGTCACCTTCAGTGGAGGCGCGAGTAGATTCACAATACCTCCTCCGGTTAAGGGCATTCTGCAGTATTCATTCAGCTTCTACCGTGACACCAAGAACCTCGGTGTCAGAGTAAATGATGGATCCCTTCGGAAATCCTATGTGATACAAGAAGATAGTTAAATTGTTTCCAGGATATATTGGAAGACTGAAAGAAAGAAGAATTTTTGCTTACCATGGTTACTTGGCTTTCCATCCATATTTGGGAGCCATTTCTTTCCACCGTC
Organism: Nicotiana paniculata; assembly: GCA_005239505.1. NCBI lineage: Eukaryota > Viridiplantae > Streptophyta > Magnoliopsida > Solanales > Solanaceae > Nicotiana > Nicotiana paniculata. The sequence continues at coordinate 33,642 of ML333524.1, forward strand.
GAGATTCTGGAGTAGTAATATATAAATTTTCTGTATGCGTTGGGTCAAATATTAAACTGGTGGTGGATTCCAATGAGTAGTTTTAAAGAGGTAAATATAATGTTAGTAGAAAAGGAAGGTCTTTTTGAGAAAGAAAAGAAAGAGGTCTTCAAAGACTTATGAAGAAGATTCCATGACTCAGGGAAAATGGGTGTTGTGGTCGGGGATGATGTCCCTGGTAGCGATGATAATGAATCATTCCATCCATCCACGATCTTTGTCATCATCAACGCTGGTACGAAGGGCATGATGACTGCGTTTGCTAAGATTTAGAACTCCCCCACGAAAAATCTTTGGGGAGTAGAGATTCATCATGTGTGCGATATTTAGGGTTTCCCCGATCTTAGAGGACAATTTTCGGAGGCAAGACATCGTACGCCATACGGAAGGGACTACTTTTGCCAAATATATTTGATATCGGTGGAAAAATTCTAAAATTATTGGGTCAATTCCTTCACTCACTCAAAGTGAAAGGGTATGTGTAAACATAAATAAACCCTGTTTTGGAGAGGTGACTCTTTCTACCTCTCTATGGGTGTGAATTTAAAGATTGTTCCAGTTTCAATCCTCATTCATGACACGAATGTTAGAAGGATGAATGGAAGAAGGATACGTACAAACATGCCAGAATCTGTCACTTTTAGGATTCATGTGTTCTTTTGGTTCTTGAAGGTCAGATTCCATGCTAAGATGAAGAGGTATGTGGTGTTTACAGTAGGAGGTTCCCTCTCAACATCGGTCTCATTTGTTTTTCTCTACTTTGGGCCTCCACTGAAGAGAAGACTGGAATTTTCGAAGGTAGTAGTGCTAGAAGACATGATGGTAAGAACTAAGAAATACGTCAAGAAAAATTTAACAGAGAAAGTGGAAGTTTTCAAGTAGGGTTCTAAGATAAGTTAGAGAAGAATAGGAAGTTGTAAAAGTAAAGGGTAAAAATAGGGAGTAGTGGAAAATTTATAGAAGGCAAAAATCGTGGTCATTCTTACCTAAAACACTGGCAGAAATATTTGTTGAATCACGGAACAACACGAGTGTGGGTCATTAAATGTGTGAAGACGTGAGTCCTTTCAAGTGTCAGAGGTCGTTCAGGAACTTTACCGCCAAGAAAATAACTCTTATCTACTTTCCAATAACATTGAGTTGAGTCACCGGAAAGTAGGGGACTACCTATGTGAGGTAAAATTGATTAGTGACAGTTGAGCGAATAATCAAATCTCACGTGGAACTAAAGACATGTGGGAAGTGAGTCAACAAACAACTAGCACAGGATGAGGCATGTGATCAGTGTTGAATGAATCCTGAAGGTAGACTAGCCGATAACAAAGGTTCAAAATCTTGACATCAGATAGTATTCAATAAGCAGCTGTACAGAGAATATCTGCATTTATAGCCAACCGTTATGCAGCCATCAATGAAAATTTTACTCACATTTAAGATGAGCTTGATTTTGGGGATCTTGTCTCCTAAAATAAAGCTAAATAAGGTAATTAGCATCATTTGTAGGAAAAAAAATATTCGGTACACAAAAAGGCTATATTTTGATCTCATTTTATATCATTACTCTTAGTCTTTATTCTTGAATATTGTTCTTACTTTCACCACCGGAAACTCCTACCCAGGCTCGTATTTTATTTAATCATAATATTATTTTTGTTCTTATTTACTTGCTATTTTTGGGTCAAATCGATTCACTTGTCTATAAACCACGCTATAAATTCAGCTGTAACGTTTTACGAGTAAACTAAGAGGATGGCAATAAGGTACCCCCTTATATATTTCAGAGGCTATTCGAGTGGGTGAGTTAGAGGGTAAATTGTTAGGTGATTTAAAATGGTGCCACGTTTCCATAAAAAAGAGTTTGTTAGATATATGGGTAGAAAAATTAAAACAAATAACGATAGGGTAGAAAGCAAAAAGTAGTATAACGGAGCGTACCTATAACTAGTTTTCGATAGTATAGGAGGACATATAGAGCTTGTTTTGCTAAGATAATCGAAAGTAGCGGATAATCATCGAGTGTTGAAAATCACTTTTAAGTGCTAAAGCTGATTTTTTAAATAAGCAGTTACGTGTTTGGATAAAAGTGCTGAAACTAATAATAAGAAAAAGTGTTGATAAGACTTAAATGCCCTTAAAATTGTTACACAAATAAAGAGCAAATTTTTGCAACATATTTGATTCTAAATTTGTATAAGATCAAAATTGGGCTCGTCTATTGAATGGAAGAACGGGATTGAAACTTCAACAGTTGAAGATTGACCTCAGGTTCCGTCGAACTAGGGCTCGAGGTCAGAGTGACCGTCAATAAGGTAATCGAGCCCGTGACCTCGGAACCAACCCTGACACTGAATGAGGTCGAGGGAATATTGTCAGACCAAATAATAGAAGGCCGAAGTATCCGTAACTGGTCAAATATCACGGTAGGAATCTCGGCACATATCAATGAGAAACCAACTAATTAGCAAATCATGAGATTTTCTACCTTTTATATAATTGTACCTAAAGTAGGACTCCCCTACTATATAAAGGGGGTTTGATTATTTGTAATAGGCACTGTAACATTCACTCAGAAGCAATATACTGTTATTTTCTCTTTAAAGCTCTATTTCAACTGTGTCTTGATACTATGATCATTATGAATCCTGTTCTAGGAGGACCCTCCTCCCAAGGTTGTTACTGTCCAATTCATGTGGTTTGAACTTACTTTATCATACCTTATTTTAAATTTCAGTTTAGCTTGTTACTTTGTGTCTATTTAATCCACATATCCTTAAAACCACTCATAAATTCAATTGTTATCCGATTTTGAGAACAGTTTGGTTCCCACCATAGGTCTAAGGATAATAGTGGTTATTTGATAAAAATTTCCATAGCACGCACACACACACACACACACACACTATTTTACACTTGTCTTTGGAGTGTCGCTAATTTAAGGATAAAAATGTCGAACTCCTAATCAACACAACTACACGCCGACAATGATCTCGGCCATAACGACGAAAATGATAATGTGGCATCTGAGAAAGACGTGCCCTCGGTCGATCTCGATAGAGTCCCGACTACATATCCAATCAAAATCAGTTCACATGTGAAGGCACAAGTCGGGGCTATCAAGGTCAAGACCAGGAAGTCGAACCTTTTCAAAGTAAGGCAGAAGGACAATGAAATGCTCAGAGAGTTCATGTCCCGATTCCAAATGGAAAGAATGGACCTACCGATGGTCTCTAATGATTGGGCCATTCAAGCCTTCATCCAAGGACTCAATGTTCGAATCTCGGTGGCTTCACAATAGTTGAAGAAGAATCTGATAGAGTACCCGGTTGTTAGTTGGGCCGATGTGCATAACTGGTATCAATCAAATACCAGGGTCGAAGACGATTAACTTGGGACTCCTTTTGGGTCCATTTATCCTGTCAGATCCATCGACAGAATCAAGAGAGATATTGACCGTGAACCGAGGTTAAATAGATATCGGTACCATCCATATAATGGATATCGAAGAAGTAGTGGGTGCGGGCGAAGTTCTATGTGAAATGAAAGGAGCAGTGATCGAGGTCAAAGCGTGCAAGGACCCATGAGCAAGAACGGTTTTGACAGGCCTATCGCGCCCCCTTTTTCCACGCGGAATCGGGTTTCGACATTCATTTGGGACAACTCCCTTCCTTTTGGGAAAGGGGTATAGAAATTGAAGAGTCGCCACCTAACAGATTTAAGGTGTGTTAGGCCATCTAATGCAAGTAACTCATGAAACTAGTCTACATTACCAGAGATTGGGTAAGGGCTTGAAAATACCTTGAGGGGAAGGTGTTAGGCACCCCTCGAGGTCCACAATGGTGGGTCCCGACCAAACTTACTTAGTGAATTAGTCATTCAACAGATAAGCAATCTAAGCACACATATGTAAATAGGATGAAGGGAGTTTAAAAGGTAAGCAGTCTAAGCACACATATGTAAATAAGATGAAAGGAGCTTAAAAGGTAAGCAGTCTAAGCACACATATGTAAATAAGATAAAAGAAGTTTAATAAGTAAACAGTCTAAGGACACATATGTATAAAGATAGGTAAGTCCTAAGTTATTAGCCTATAGGATCACATCTGTACAAGGCCCGATAATCCTTCCTCAACTAGGGAACACATGAACATGAAAACAAGAGAGCACATTGAGCAGCAAGGACAGACAAGGGTCAATTGACATTCAGCAACAAAATTCATAGCATCCATGAAAACATAGACTATTGATTTAGTCTTAACAGGAAAGCCATACTTGATGCTAAAGTAGTAATAGATAGTAAAGCACAAAGACTAAGTGTAGGAATAGTCATGTTGAGGACATGGGTCAAATTACAAAGAGTTAGTCATGCCAATTGAAGTTAGTGGACAGAAGAGATAAGAGCACTAAACATAAAAGTAGACATTGGTTTAAAGCAATAAACAGACTGGAAACTTAAACAGTAATAGAATGCTGATTAAAACAATAAACATGGAAGAGTGAACTAAGACATGCATGATCAAATCAGTAAACAGGAAAGAATATAGCATTGAGTACACAAGCGATTGCACTAGTGCAGAAGAGACATGGATCATGGAGCAACAAATAATCATATAGGTTTGAACTATATAATGACATTATAGATAGAAACATACCAGTTAAGGAAGCAAAAGCAAAAGTAAAGTAGGCAGGATTCAATAGCCTAGCCTTGGCTTTCAGCCGGCTAGACAAACAATGAACACAAGTAGCAGAAAGAGGGATGCGAGAAAGTTTTTGTGTGTGTGTGTTTTTGAAATAATGTCCTTCTGTTTGAGAGGTAAAACAAGAGCGTATATATAGTACTTTAGGAGTAGAAAAAATAAGGTAACATAATCAGAAGTCAATCAATTAAGGATAATCACAGAATCACATAATCAATTCACCTAAAGGAGTTCGAAATAGACCCCCTTAATTTGGGGTAATTGATTAACAGTAACAACAAAGGGTTAATTAAGGCAATGAGTCCAAATCATACCAAATAAGGGATCGGTAAGCATCCCAAAATTATACAGACAACTAATTAGGGCAAGTGTAATCAATTAAAGTTGCAAAATAGGGAAACAAATCAGATCCGTGCACACAAATTTTAGCAGGGCAAAATAATAGGAGATAATCAGTATGAATCTTCAAAAGAATACTGGTTTTACCAAAAGAATTACCCAGGCTCCCCATAAATAGAAAGTAAATGAGTAAAACTTCATAGAATTACCGGGTTTAACAAGAAAAGCTGGTTCGAATCCTTAATAGAGATCAGATAGGGCAAAAATCCCAAAGAATACTGGGTTTCACAGGGAAATTATTTGAATCCCTAAATAGAACCAATTACTATAACTGATTCCCTGAAATCAACATAATAAACGAAAGAAAAAGAAATCAGTATAACCACTAGAAACATCTAGGGTTCGAGCATTCATGCAAAAATTAGTCAAATACGTAAAGAGATTAACAGATTAAACATTTGAAAGTAGAAAATCTTTTAATGGAGGTCTGGGAAAAAACCCTAGTTTTAGAAAGAGTGACTAAAATCGAAATAGTTAATTAAAACAAGGGATTTTTAAAGGAAAATACTTAATAATACTCGAATCACCTCAGATCTATAAAGATCTGAGAAGAATCAAACAATAGCGAACTAGGGTTTTCAGAATAGTAGAGATGACGAGAATCAGTCAAAAACCCATGGACTCGTTCCAAAAACAAGAGGAAATCCATACTCACAAACGAACATGGCCTGAGACCGGCCGATGAACAAGTTTCAGACCGGAACAGGTTGACTTTCCTTGAGATCTCCTCAAGGACTCATAAAATCAAAGAGCCAGGGAGTATAGGAGACCAGTGGTGGTCGGAGAAGGCACAAAAACACCATAGAATAGGGTTTTCCCCGGTGACGGTGATTAGGGTTAGGGTGGGATTGAGAGAGAATGGAGAGGATGAGGGATTCATGGGAAGCCGGTTTGAAGAAGTATTAGGGGTTAGGGTTAGTTAGGATTAATTATGGTAGGTTTAATCGTGGACCGTTGATCAAAATGATCAACGACCACGATTAAACTGGGTGATTGGGTCCGGTGTATACAGATTGGGTCTAAGGGGTTTGGGCTGGTTTATTTGAGGATTTGGGATAATATTAAAGGGGTTAAGTCTGAAATAAAAAAGGACTATTTGTTAAATACCCAAATAATTGATGGAAATAATTTATACAAATAATTAACAGATTATAAAAATAATTTTTAAGCACAAAAATGTTTTAAAATAATTACTCAATATTTTAAAAATATAAAAAGCTATTTTCTGGTAAAATAATGTAATAATCCATGCATGAGCTATAATTGCAAAGTTATTGCAATTGTAACCAAAAAATGTAAATATGGCTATTTGTGAAATAATTTAAACCTAATATAAATATAAAAAACAAAATTAGGCCATGAAATTTTTATAAAGTCATTGTGATGCAATTAGTAATTATTTATATAAATAAAATACTGGGATAAATTAATTTTAAAAAATGTAGAAATTATGGAAAAATATCAATTGATGCTAATGCATAGTTTTGAAGGTATATATGCAAAATAAATTGGAAAGAATGAGAGTCCAGATAGGAAAGTCTTCTCTCTCCTAAACCCTAAAGTGCGACTGGGAGGCAACCGAACTTTTGTGCACTGCCATGGCCACTTCGGCAGGTGGCCAACCACATACAATGGCTGGGCTGCCTCCCCAACCACCCCCTAACATATCCCAGCCCCCCACAAATCCAAATAAGACACCCCAGCCCATGGATTACGCAAAAGCAGTGAAGCCATCGTCGAGCAATATTGCCATGCACGAACCACTAATAGTTGATCCTATTCCCCTTAGGCGAGCCACATTCCTTCAAGGACAACCAATGGTGAAGTTTACTGAATCAGAGGTTGATCGTATGAATATTACTGAAGGATTGAAGTTTGCAGTGGTTTGCAAATTATCGTATGGTTGGCCAGAGTTACAAGAATTACGTCGAATCATTCCCATCAAATGTGGAATCAAAGGCAAGTGTAATATTGGGTTCCTAAGGGATAGACATGTATTGGTGTGATTGACATTATGGAAAGATTACATTGATTTTACGTTGAAAAGTGATTACTACGTAAAAGACAATTTTGGGCATGAATTCCATTCGAGAAATTTACTATATGACTCTAAGTTTAAAGCAGGTGAAGAAACTCCAAGATTTATGGCATGGATATCACTCCCAAACTTGTTGCCAACATTTTTCATAAAGGAATGCCTATTGTCTTTAGCCTCAGTTGTAGGTACACCTCTCCACCTTGATATCGCTACTGTGAACAAGACTAGACCTAGTTGTGCTCATGTGAAGGTGCTAATGGACTTACTAGCTGATCATCCTAAGAAGGTACGTATGGACATTGAAAATGAGGTGACTGGGAGATAAGGACATAATGGGTAACAAACTATGACTATTTACCGAAATATTGCAAGGAATGTAAGCTTCAAGGACATGATATGCTAGAGTGTTGGAGGATTCATCCTGAACTTATGGAAAATAAGAAGGATGCTCATGCTGTTGATAATGAGGTCGTATTGGATGGGAATAAAAATAAGGGAAATAAATCTGCCCCTTTAATGATTCTGTCAAGTGGTAGGGTTGTTGGCAATGTGGGAACCCAATGGAAAGAAGTAAGGGATAATAGAGGTAAGGGAAAGGAGAAGCAGGCTGATGGTGTGGCTAAAACTGGACATGAAATTATTCCAATTGAGAAGCAGAACAATGTGGTTCCTCAGCAAGTTCAGACTGCAAACAAATTTTCAGTATTAGATGTGGATAACAGTGATGTTAATGATAACAATCAATTGCCATTGGTGGAGAACAGTATTGGACAAGGAAATATGTAGAATGCTAACGAAGCTGGAAATTTACATCCTTCAGCACCTCCCCACCTTCCTAAGTCTCCTATGACTGACAAGCCGAAGACAAATAACAATTGCAATCAAACCACAACTGGGAAGAGCCTGAACATAAATAATGAGTCAGTAGCTACTGGTGTACAAAGTGAAGCCATAAACTTAGAGAAAGGAAGGGAAGTGCAGAAGCAGAAGGAGACTACTCAACAGTGGGTGCAAAGAACATTCAAAGGGAATCAAGTTGCCATTAACACCTCATGCCAGGAAGCACCTACTCAAGATAATGGAGTAGCAGAACAACTGGACACTACTGCTGACAAAGAACTAGTGGAAGATGCAGATTTTGTAAAATTAAAAAACAATGAAAGAATCAAGTGGAAAGGATGCAGACTCTGGGCTGATCAAATATACGAAGACTCAGAGGAATGAGAGATCCCAGATGAGATGCAAAGTGAAGATGAAGATGAAGGGGATGCAAATGATGATGAAGATCAAAGAAAAATAGAATGGTGATGGGCAGAGCATCGCACAGACAAAGGATCCAATTACTAATGAAGAGGAGCGTATGAATGCTCGTAATGTTGGTGGAACAGAAGTAGATAATCATGCTAAAGATCCAGGTGGAACTGCATATAGTGGTACAATTGAGGATACTATCAAATCAAAAGGCAGTGCAAAAGCATAAAAAAAATAGTTGGTAAAAGAGAAGGAAACAGTTAATGTTACTGTTCCATTGAACCAACTGCAACGGTTGACTAAGAACAATAGAGAGACCCAAGCAATTACCAAGGTAAGAGGAGATACTATGGTAGCAGCAGCAGGGATTGGTGAAAAGTTATTTGAATTGCCAGAGGATCATGTTAACAAAGAATTTGATGAGGAATCTACTACTCAGAACTTTATTAATGTTGCAAGGTAAGGAGACCCATCACCTAGGAAAACTGAAAAGGTGAAATATGCTGCTAAAGCTAGAAAGAAACAGAATAAGGATAACTCCACATTGCCATTCACATGAGTACAAACAAGGAGACCCCTCACCAGATCTCTAAATCAGTAATGGATGCTATAATTTGGAATGTGAGGTCTGTTAACACCATGCAGGATTTTAAAAGATTGATAACAATGCATAGACAACATCACTTTGAATTAATTGGGATTATGGAACCAATGCAGCAATCAAGCAAGATGGAGAGATATAGAAGAAGGATTGGTCTGACACAAGCTGTAGCTAATGTATCCAATAAAATATGGGCATTCATAGATGAGGTGTTTGAAGTGAAAATACTGTATAACATGGTGCAACAGTTAACTCTGAGGTTGTTTAATACTGAAACTCAAGTGGAGTTGATTTTAACTTTAGTATATGCAAAATGTGATGCAATGGAAAAAATAGAATTGTGGGATTCAATGTATGCAATGGAAACAGATATGACCACCCCATGGCTTGTGGGAGGTGATTTTAATGTGATATAGGATGAGGAAGAGAAATATGGAGGCTTGCCAGTTCATATTAATGAGGTGGATGATTTCAGACATTGTGTGAATACATGTAACCTAACTGATCAGGGATTCAAATGGAGCATATTCACATGGTGGAATGGAAGATCGGAGAAAGACTGCATTATTAAAAGACTTGATCGATGCTTAGGAAACATGGAATTGCAACAGACTTATCCAGGTCTGGAGATTACTCATCTCTCCAAAATAGGGTCTGACCATTGTCCAATATTGTTAAAATGTGACATAGAAGCTGCTCCTATTAAAAAGGCATTCAATTTTTGAACTTTTGGACTAAACATGATTCCTATAAATACATGGTGAGACAACATTGGAGTGCATATTTTTGTGCTAATCCTTTCACCTTATTCAATCATAAGCTAAAGAAGGTGAAGAAGGACCTATATACTTGGAGTCGAGCAAGAGATAGTGACATTTTCTAAAAAATTGCAAGCATGGAGGAGGTGATACTGGTACATGAAAGACAGTTTGAAGCTCACCCTACTTAGATGAACAGAGCTAGGTTCCAAAAGGTGCAAGCAAAGATGATCAGATATCTGGCATTGGAAGAGGAGTCTTGGAAGTAGAAATTTGGCATGCCTTAGTTCAAGGATGGGGATAGAAACACTAAATTCTTTCATGCAAAGGTCAATGGGAGGAGGAAAAGATTGAAGCTCACAAGGATTAAAGAAAGTGATGGGAACTGACTAGAAGAAGATGCTCAGATTGCAGATGAAGCAGTCAAGTTCTATCAAGATCAGTTCAGTGAAACAACCACCCCTAGTGCTTTTGACATTATTGATCGTGTACCTTCTTTGGTGGCTGAGGAGCAGAATGAACAAATCATCAGTACCCCTACTAGAGATGAGGTGAAACATGCAGTTTTTGGACTGAGTGGTGAATCAGTAGGGGGTCCAGATGGCTTTACAGGATTGTTTTATCAAATATTCTGGGAGATTATAGGTGAAGACATTTATGCAATGGTGCTTTCATTCTTCTGTGGACAGCAACTACCTAAGAGCATAACACATACAAATTTGGTACTCTTACCAAAAAAGAAGGAGGTCAGCACATTTTCTGATATGAGACCTATAAGTCTCAACAACTTTGCCTATAAGATTTTCTCTAGAGTTATACATGAGAGATTGGTAGGGCTGCTACCTAACTTAATATCAGAAGAGCAAGATGGTTTTATAAAAGGTAGAAGCATCATAGAGGATGTACTATTGACACAGGAGATTATCACAGATATTAGGCTCAGAACTAAAACTGGTCCTAATGTTGTAATCAAACTAGACATGACAAAAGCGTATGATATGCTATCATGGTTGTTTTTAACAAAGATGCTAAGGAAAATGGGGTTCACTGAAAGGTTTATTGGGCTGATTTTTGATCTGGTAGGGAACAACTGGTACTTTGTTTTGGTAAATGGACAACCACATGGTTTTTTCAAATCCTCGAGGGGTGTCAAACATGGTGATCCATAATCACCAACATTGTTTATAATTGCTGCAGAAGATCTTTCAAGGGGGTTGAACTTATTCGATACTTTCGTGACTTTGGATTACCTAAATGGAGTCCAAAAATCAACCACCTTGCAGATGCTGACGACACCATCATATTTATCTCTTCAGATGCCACTTCTCTTAGATTGATTATGGAGGTGCTGCACGCATATGAATCTGCATCTGGTCTACTTGTGGACAAGGCTAAATCTGCAATATATATGCATCACTTGGTAGATGTAGAGGTGGCTAGGAAGGTGAAAAGAGTTACAGGAATTGACAAACAAGACTTCTTATTCACTTATCTTGGAAGTCCCATTTTTTATTCAAGGAGGAAGATGGAGTATTACCAGGGATTGGTTACAAAAGTTTGAACAAAATACAGGCCTAGAAGGGAAAATTACTATCTATAGGAGGCATGACAGTAGTCATTGAAAATGTCCTTCAGAGCATGCCCATACATTTACTGTCAGCAGTGAACCCTCCTAAAGGTGTCATCAACAAGCTTCACAAGTTAATTGCTCAATTCTTCTAGAGTAGCTCAGTAGGTGGTACTAGTAGACACTGGGCTTCATGGAACAACCTATGTTTGCCATGTGAGGAAGGAGGTATAGGGTTTAGATCACTACATGATGTGGTAAAAGCTTTATTCTGTAAACTGTGGTGGAGTTATAGGACTAAGCCAAGTCTATGGAGTTCTTTCATGAGCCAAAAATGTTGCAAAAAATTAAATATAGTGATGGTACCCTGGAGAAGAGGGTCACATGTATGGAGGAAAAAGATTGAATTTAGGGAAGCGATTGAACATCAAATAGGTTGGCATCTTAGAATGGGGTCTTCATTGTTTTGGTATGATAATTGGACAGGGCTGGGAGCTTTGTATTTCCTTGTTCCTAAAGATTTTGGGATCAATGAGGACATTCATAATTTCTATAATGTGGTAGATAATGGAGTCTGGGATGTTGAAAGGTTATTGGAAGTGTTAATAGAGGAATTTGTATATCACAAAGTAGAGCACATCTATGATGACCCAAAAGGTCATCTTGTGTAATTTAGTAGAAAATATGTTTCGAGGCCCCGAAAGCCTCTGTTAATCTCACCTCGTTGTGCGTGCATAGCCCAAACGCATAGCCGGGAAGCTTTTTTATGGAAATGTGTTGAACTGTTGAATTTATAATAATTAATGGAATAAAGTTGACTTTGGTCAACATTTTTGGTAAACAGACCCTGACCCGTGATTTGACGGTCCCGAAAGGTCCGTAGGAGAATATGGGACGTGGGCTTATGCCCGGAATCAAATTCCGATGTACCAAGCCCGAGAAATGAACTTTTAAAGAAAATTGTTTTTTGAAAATAAGAAAGACTTTTGAAAATGAACTTTGATGTGAAATATGTGTTACCGGGCCCGTATTATGGTTCCGGAGCCTGGAACAGGTTAAATATATCTTATGTGAGTTTTCTATGAAATTTGGTGTAAATCGGACTTGAAATGACGTGGTTCGGATCGAAATTGGAATATTTGAGCTTTATGATGTTTTAAGAAAACTCTATGAGTTTTGAGGTTTAATTCATTGTTCTGATGTTAGTTTAGTGGTTTAATCAGTCGAATGAGTTCGTAGGATGATTTTGGAAGTCGTTTGTATATTTGGTGTCATTCTGAGTAGTATAGGTCAGTTCGGCATGTTGTTAGCGAAATCTAGAAAACTTAAAGTTCCTAAGTTGGTTCTTGGGGTTTGGGGGTGTGATTTTGAGTTTTAGCGTTGTTTTGGTTGTTCCAAAGACTCGAGCGAGTCCGTGTTATTATTTGGGACTCGTTAGTCTATTTGGACTAGGGCTCGGGTTGGCCCAGGTGCCTTCCGGGCACCTAACGGGTCTAAAAACCAGCAAACACAGCTGCTGGTGCACCTATTCTGGTGTGATCGCAGGTGCAGTTGCCTAGTCGCAGGTGCGGGACCGCTCCCGCGGTCCCCAGCATCACAGGTGCAATTACCCAAAGTCCTGGCCAATTATCGCGGGTGCGGAAAATATTCCGCAGGAGCGGAGCCGCAGATGCGGTCTCCACTCCGTAGGCGTGGGCCCAGGCTCCCCAGCCCATTTTCACAGGCGCAAGATTTTTCTCGCAGGTGCGGGACCGCTCATGCAGTCCCCGAGCCGCAGGTGCGGAATCACTGTTCAGGCAATGTGTTTTATATACGGGTTTTAAACCCATTTTTCTCATTTCTTTCTTCTTCCTTGGGCGATTTTCCATTGTTAACGGATAATGACCTGGTCTTCTATGGTAAGTGAACTCTGCTAAAAAAATTAGCTTCATGCATGGATTCTAGCTTAATTAACTACATAAATTAGTGCAAAAATCAAGAATTTGGGTAGTAACCTAGAACTTGTGATCATTTGAGAATTTTCTATGAATTGGCCATGAAATCAAGTAAGAATCGTATATTAATCATCCTTAGGCTCAGGGTGAGTGTTCCCTTCGAGAATTATTGGAATCCGAGCGAGCGGGCCCGTGGTCGAATTTTGGTATTTTTGGAAGAATGCTAGGAAATGGATAATTAGGCTATTGGATCGATTTATTGAGTCATTATTGATATACTTAAGTTAATTATGTCTAGATATTTTTGTTCCGGAGTTGAATTCAAAAGGAAAGGCGGTGTTAGAGGCTTGATTGCTATTTTTTGACCCGAGGTAAGTGTCTTGCCTAACTTTGGTGAGGGAATAGGTATTTTAAGTTATGTGTTAAATGTTTATCATGTTCAATGCATAGGTGAGGTGACGAGTACCTATGCATTGTTTGTCAAGCATGCCCGTGAGTCTATTTTCGATAAAAACCTTATTATTACTTCCATGTTCGTTATAATATGCAATTGTCTCTACTTGGAAGTTGATTAATGTTGACAACTCTGGTTGATGAACTCATGATGTATTGGTTCGATTGAGAACCCAATTGTAAAGGATATATTTGAAATGATTGGTTATAGCTGAGGCCCTTACTGGGCAATCGTTACGATATTGACTGATACTTTCCCCTTGCCGGGTGATTTTGAATTGTGTTTCCACTATGCTGTATTCCTTGCCATGATATTGTCATTGTTTCGGTAAGGAAGAGTGTAAAAGCACGAAGGGTGATGTCGTGCCATATTTTATATTGTTATGCATGAGGGGACATTCCGTTCCATATTTTACATTGTTATGCATGAGGGGACATTCTGTGCTATATTTTATATTATTATGCATGGGGGGACATGTCGTGCAGTTTCTTTTCACTGTTTAATTTGTGTTGTCAATTCCCTTTGCTATTTTTGGATATTTTAGACTGTTGTTTTCATTTCCTTCATTTTAGTATTTGCTATCTCTTACCCCCAGCATGTTCTTCCCCGTAATTGTATTCTTGTTTAGTTTCTACTATACTATTGAACTGCACAGGTACATTTTGTTGTCGTGTCCTAGCCTCGTCACTACTTCGCCGAGGTTAGGCTCGACACTTACTTAGTACATGGGGTCGGTTGTACTGATGCTACACCTGCACTTCTTTATGTTGTGTAGATTACGCAGCCGGACCCGGTGGACATCACTAGTGAGAGTGTCCTTCAGTTCACCCTAGAGGCTTCAAGATATACCTGCTGGAGTTCGTGGGCCTTGGCGTATCTCCTATCCCTAGTTCTTCATTTCTATCTTGTTTTTCCTCTAGTTTTCAGAGACAGTCATGTATTTTCTTTCAGACTTCGTATTTATCACTCCTATAGACAGCTCGTGAGTTTGTGACTCCAGGTTTTAGGAAATTATTGTGATGTTGTATTATGTTGTCTTTACTTAGTTTTGAAACTTTATTTATTTCCGCTGTTAAGTTGTGAACTACTTTAGCTTATTCTATTAATTCTATGTTATCATGTTAATTTAACTCTACACGTTGACTTGTCTAGCGGATTCAATGTTAGACGCCATCACGGCCCGATGGTGTGATTTCGGGGCGTGACAAGTTGGTATCAGAGCACTAGGTTTCTTAGGTCTCACAACTCACGGAAAACTTGGTAGAGTCTGAGGGATCGGTACGGAGGCGTCTGTATTTATCCCCTATAGGCTGCAAAGTTAGGATGACTCCACATTTCTTTCCATATCTGTCGTGCGATGTGAATTCTGAGTACAGATTGAGTTTCTATTCTATTCTCTCGCAGATGGTGAGGACGCGTGCTTCCTAAGGTTCCGCTCAGCATCCCGACAATCCTGCTACCGCTCCTACGAGGGGTCGAGGTCGAGGTCGAGGTCGAGGTCGAGGTCGAGGCCGAGGCCGTGCTAGAGGTCGAGGCCGTGGCCGGGGCCGGGCTCAGCCTAGATCAGCAGACCCAGTGGAGGACCCTCAAGTTGAGTCTGACGAGGAGGTCCTAGTTCCGGCAGTCCCAGTTGGACCAGCTCAGGTCCTAGAGGGGTTCATAGCTACCCGAGTGCTTCAGGACACTCTTTTCCGTCTAGTCGGACTCATGGAGAGTGTAGCACAGGCGACTCTTCTTCCTACTGCACCAACCGTCTCTCAGGCTGGGGAAGGTACCCAGACTCCTGCCACTCATTCACTAGAGCAGCTAGCTCCAGAGTTTCATACTCCGGCACCTCATCCAGCCGGAGTAGTTCAGCCGGTTATTGCAGCACCGGTAGCAGAAGGAGCATCTATGTCAGCGGATGCTTTGTGGATACTGGACATGTTCACTAATTTATTCATTGCTACTTTTACTGGTTCACCATCAGAGGATCCCCATGATTATTTGGACAGCTGCCATGAGGTTCTTCGGAACATGGGCATAGTGGAGTCCAACGGAGTTGACTTCGCTACTTTTCGATTATCTGGCGCAACCAAGAATTGGTGGAGAGACTATTGCTTAACCAAACCAGCTGGGTCTTCACCCTTGACTTGGACTCAGTTCTCAGAGGTATTTTTGGGAAAATTCCTTCCTATTACTCAGAGGGAGGACTTTCGGAGGCAGTTTGAGCGTCTCCAGCAGGGATCTATGACAGTCACTCAGTACGAGACCAGGTTCATCACTCTAGCCCGACATGCTCTTATGATACTTCCCACTGATCGGGAGAGGGTTCAAAGATTTATTGAGGGATTTCCCCAGCTTATAAGACTTCAGATGCCTAGAGATTCAGGTACTGATATTTCGTTCCAAGATGCGGCCAATGTGGCCAGGAGGATTGAGAAGATTATGTCACAGGGTGGTGGTCAGGGGGCTGACAAGAGGCCCTGTCATTTCGGTCATTCGGTGGAGCCTCATCTGGGGGAAAGGATTCTTCAGGAAGAGGTCATCCTCTCAGACCCTATCAGTCAGCACTTCAGGTAGCTCACAGTGCACCGCTAGCTCCTATTGGTGCACCACCAGCACCTATCAGTGCACCACCACTTCAGAATTTACAGGGTGGTTATCAAGGTCGACAGGGCCAGTTCCAGAGTCAGCAGCCACATAAGTAGAGGACTTGATATACTTGCGGTGGTTTGGGGCATATTTCTAGGTTTTGCCCCTGAGGTCCTGGTGGGTCTCAGTATCAGGGTTCCTGTGCCATGGTTCCTGCGTCAGGCACACCCCCACCCCCTCAGTTAGCTAGGGGTGACGGTGGGGGTGACAGAGGTAGAGGTCAGACTCATAGAGGTGGAGGACATGGCACGAGAGGTAGAGGTCAGCCCGTAGTAGATCGACCCAGAGATGTTAAGATTGGAGGGGCTCAGCCTCGGTGCTATGCTTTTCCTGCCAGGCCTGATGCCGAGGCTTCTGATACAGTTATTACAGGTACAGTTTCAGTTTGCAACCGAGAGGCTTCGGTGTTATTTGATCTGGGTTCTACATTCTCCTATGTGTCTTCATATTTTTCCCCTTATTTGAGTATGCCCAGTGATTCCTTGAGTATGTTGTGCATGTTTCTACACCGATGGGTGATTCTATAGTGGTAGATCGAGTCTATCATGGTTGCTTAGTAGTCATTGGTGGTCTGGAGACTCAGGTTGATCTTTTGCTTCTTGATATGGTTGACTTCGATGTTATATTGGGTATGGATTGGTTATCCCCCTATTATGCTATCTGGACTGTTAGGCCAAGACAGTGACCTTGGCTTTGCCAGGGGTGCCTCGTTTGGAGTGGAAGGGAACTCCTAGTCATTCTTCTGGTAGAGTTATTTCTTATATGAAGGCTCGGTGCATGTTCGGGAATGGTTGTTTGGCCTATCTGGCCTATGTTTGTGATTCTAGCATCGAGGTTCCTTCCCTGGAGTCGGTGTGCGTGGTTTGTGAGTTTCCAGAAGTTTTCCCTGCTGGCCTGCCGGGTATGCCACCCGACAGGGATATTGATTTTTGTATTGAGTTAACTCAGAGCACCCGACCTATTTCTACTCTGCCGTATCGTATGGCCCCGCCAGAGTTGAAGGAGTTGAAAGATCAGTTGCAGGATTTGTTGGATAAAGGATTCATTAGGCCTAGTGTCTCTCCTTGGGGTGCTCCAGTATTGTTTGTCAAGAAGAAAAATGGATCGATGAGGATGTGTAATGACTACCGGCAGTTGAATAAGGTTACTATTAAGAAAAAGTATCCTTTGCCAAGGATTGATGATTTATTCGACCAGCTTCAGGTTGCTTCAGTGTTTTCGAAGATTGACTTGAGATCTGGTTACCATCAGCTGAGGATTAGGGCGTCTGATGTCCCTAAGACAACTTTTCGCACTTGTTATGGGCATTATGAGTTCTTGGTGATGTCATTCGGGCTGACGAATGCCCCCGCTGCTTTTATGGAGTTGATGCACCGAGTGTTCAGGCCTTATTTGGACTCATTCGTGATTGTTTTCATTGATGATATATTGGTATACTCTCGCAGCCGAGAAGAGCATGAGAAACACCTTAGAGTCATCCTCCAGACTCTGAGGGATAGTCAGTTGTATGCCAAAATCTCCAAGTGTGAGTTTTGGTTGAGTTCAGTTGCATTTCTAGGCCATATGGTATCGTCAGAGGGTGTTCAGGTGGATCCCAGGAAGATTTCAGCAGTCAGAGATTGGCCTAGACCCACCTCAGCTACAGAGATCTGGAGTTTCTTGGGCTTAGGAGGTTATTATCGCTGGTTTGTGGAGGGATTTTCATCCATTGCAGCACCGATGACTAGGTTGACTAAGAAGAGTGCTCAATTCAGGTGGTCTGAGGAGTGCGAGGTGAGCTTTCAGAAGCTCAAGACAACTTTGACCACGGCTCCAGTGTTGGTTTTACCCACAGGTTCAGGATCGTATACCATGTATGTGATGCTTCACGGGTTGGGCTTGGTGCAGTGCTGATGCAGGATGGCAAGGTTATAGCGTATGCTTCTCGTCAGTCGAAGGTTCATGAGAAGATCTATTCAGTTCATGACTTGGAGTTAGCCACTATTTGCATGCATTGAAGATTTGGATGCATTACTTGTATGGTGTGCCATGTGAGGTGTTCACGGATCATAAGAGCTTACAATATTTGTTTAAACAGAAGGAGCTGAACATGGGACAGAGGAGATGGCTAGAGTTGCTGAAGGATTATGATATTACCATTCTTTATCATCCGGGGAAGGACAATGTGGTGGCCGATGCTTTGAGCCGGAAGTCAGCTAGTATGGGTAGTCTTGCCTATTTATCAATTGGAGAGGACCCCTTGCTTTGGATGTTCAGGCGCTAGCCAACCGACTTGTGAGATTGGAGGTTTCTGAGACTGGCAGTGTTTTGGCCCATACCGTGGCCCGTTCTTCATTGTATGACCGTATTCGGTCCAAGCAGTATGATGATCGCCATTTATGTGTTCTTGGAGATAGAGTCAGGCACGGAGATGCCAAGCAGGTTACGGTTGATGCTGAAGGAGTATTGAGGATGCAGGGTCGTATTTGTGTACCCGATGTTGATGGCATTCATGAGTTGATACTATAAGAGGCCTATAGTTCTAGGTATTCTATTCATTCGGGCGCCGCAAAGATGTACCAGGACTTGCGGCAACATTATTGGTGGCGTAGAATGAAGAAGGATATTGTAGCTTATGTAGCTCGGTGCTTGAATTGTCAGAAGGTTAAGTACGAGCACTAGAGACCCGATGGTTTGATGTAGCAGATTCAGCTTCCCGAGTGGAAGTGGGAGTGTATCACCATGGAATTTGTAGTTTGACTCCCACAGACTCAGAGAATGTTCGATGCAGTATGTGTCGTTGTGGATAGACTAACCAAGTCAGCGCACTTCATTCCAGTATCAGTTTCGTATTCAGCACAGAAGTTGGCAAGGATCTATATGAGGGAGATTGTTAGACTGCATGGTGTGCCCATATCCATTATATCAGGCCGAGGTACTCAGTTTACCTCCCATTTCTGGAGAGTATTTCAGCGAGAGTTGGGCACCTAGATTGATTTGAGCACCGCATTTCATCCTCAGATGGACAGACAGTCCGAGCGTACTATTCAGATTTTGGAGGATATGTTGCGAGCTTGTGTTATTGACTTTGGTGGTTCATGGGACCAGTTCTTGCCTTTAGGTGAGTTTTCCTACAACAACAGCTATCAGTCGAGCATTCAGATGGCTCCGTATGAGGCGTTGTATGGTAGACGGTGTCGATCTCCAGTCGGGTGGTTTGAGCCGGGGGAGGCTAGATTGTTGATTCTGAGTTAGTCCAGGATGCCTTGGACAAGGTGAAGATCATTCAGGATAGACTTCGTACAACGCAGTCCAGACATAAGAGTTATACGGGTCACAGAGTTCGAGATTTGGCATTTATGATAGGCGACCAGGTATTTCTTCGGGTGCCACCCATGAAGGGCGTGATGAGATTCAGAAAGAAGGGCAAGTTGAGCCCTAGGTATATTGGTCCATTTGAGATTCGGGACAGGGTAGGAGAGGTGGCCTACAAACTTCCCTTGCCACCTAGTTTGTCAGCCGTGCATCCAGTATTTCATGTGTCTATGCTCCGAAGGTATATTGCGGACCCATCTCATGTTCTTGACTTCAGTGGTGTCCAGTTGGACAAGGATTTGTCTTATGAGGAGGAGCTGGTAGCCATATTAGATCGGCAGGTGCGACAATTAAGATTGAAGAGTTATTCTTCGGTTCGTGTTCAGTGGAGAGATCAGCCTGTTGAGGAAGCTAATTGGGAGTCCGAGCCCGATATGTGGAGCCGTAATCCACATCTTTTCCCCGGTTCAGGTACTTTTCTATGTCCGTTCGAGGACGAACAATAATTTTAGAGGTGGAGATTGTGTGATCCAAAAGGTCATCTTGTGTAATTTAGCAGAAAACTATGTTTCGAGGCACCGAAAGCCTCCGTTAATCTCACCTCGTTGTGCATGCACAGCCCGAGCGCGTAGCCGGGAAGATTTTATGTGGAAATGTGTTGAACTATTTAATTTATGATAATTAATGGAATAAAGTTGACTTTGGTCAACATTTTTGGTAAACGGACCTGAACCGATGATTTGACGGTCCTGAAAGGTCCGTAGGAGAATATGGGAGCTGGGCGTATGCCTAGAATCAAATTCGATGTCCCAAGCCCGAGAAATAAATTTTTAAAGAAAATTGTTTTCTAAAAATAAGAAAGACTTTTGAAAATGAGCTTTGATGTGAAATCTGTGTTACCGGGCCCGTATTATGGTTCCGGAGCCTGCAACAAGTTTAATATATGTTATGTGATTTTTCTGTGAAATTTTTGTAAACCGGACTTGAAATGACGTGGTTTGGATCGAAATTGGAATATTTGAGCTTTATGAAGTTTTAAGAAAACTCTATGAATTTTGAGGTTTAATTCATTATTTTGATGTTATTTTAGTGGTTTAATCAGTCGGATGAGTTCGTAGGATGATTTTGGAAGTCATGTGTATATTTGGTGTCATTCCGAGTAGTATAGGTCAGTTCGACACGTTGTTATCGAAGTCTAGAAAACTTAAAGTTCCTAAGTTGGTTCTTGGGGTTTGGGTGTGTGATTTTGAGTTTTAGCGTTGTTTTGGGTGTTCCAAAGACTCGAGCGAGTCCGTGTTATGATTTGATACTCGTTGGTTTATTTGGACTAGCGCTCGTGGGCCAAGGTGCCTTCCGGGCACCTAACGGAGCTAAAAACCAACAAACACAGCTGCTGGTGCACCTGTTCTGGTGTGACCACAAGTGCGGTTGCCCAGTCGCAGGTGCAATTACCCAAAGGCCTGGCCAAGTATCGTGGGTGCGGAAAATATTCCGCAAGAGCGGAGCCGCATGTGCGGTCTCCACTCCACAGGCGCGGGCTTAGGTTCCCCAGCCCATTTCCGCAGGCGCGAGATTTTTCTCGCAGGTGCGGGACCGCTCCTGCGGTCCCCGAGAAGCAGGTGCGGACTCACTGTTCAGGCAGTGTGTTTTATATACGGGTTTTAAACCCATTTTTCTCATTTCTTTCTTCTTCCTTGGGAGATTTTCCTCCATTGTTAAGGGCTAACGACCTGGTCTTCTAAGGTAAGTGAACTTTACTCAAAAATTAGCTTCATGCATGGATTCTAGCTTAATTAACTACATAAATTAGTGCAAAAATCAAGAATTTGGGTAGTAACCTAGAACTTGTGATCATTTGAGAATTTTCTGTGAATTGGCCATGAAATCAAGTAAGAATCGTATATTAATGATCCTTAGGCTTGGGTGAGTGTTCCCTTCGAGAATTATTGGAATCTGAGCGAGCGGGCCTGGGGTCGAATTTTGGTATTTTTGGAAGAATGCTAGGAAATGGATAATTAGGCTATGAGATCGATTTATTGAGTCATTATTGATATACTTAAGTTAATTATATCTACATATTGTTGTTCCGGAGTTGAATTCAAAAGGAAAGGCGGTGTTAGAGGCTTGATTGCTATTTTTGGACCCGAGGTAAGTGTCTTGCCTAACTTTGGTGAGGGAATAGGTATTGTAAGCTACGTGTTAAATGTTTATCATGTTCAATGCATAGGTGAGGTGATGAGTACCTATGCATTGTGTGTCAAGCATGCCCGTGACTCTATTTTCGATAAAAACTTATTATTACGTCCATGTTCGTTATAATATGCAATTGTCTCTACTTGGAAGTCGATTAATGTTGAAAAATCTGGTTGATGAACTCATGATGTATTGGTGTGATTGAGAACCCAATTGTAAAGGATATATTTGAAATGATTGGTTATAGCTGAGGCCTTTGTCGGGCAATCGTTACGATATTGACTGATACTTTCCCCTTGCCGAGTGATTTTGAATTGTGTTTCCGCTATGCTGTATTCCTTGCTATGATATTGTCATTGTTTCGGTAAGGAAGAGTGTAAAAGCACGAAGGGTGATGCCGTACCATATTTTATATTGTTATGCACGAGGGGACATTCCGTGCCATATTTATATTGCGATGCACGAGGGGACATTCCGTGCCATATTTCATATTGTTATGCACGAGGAGACATTCCGTGTCATATTTTACATTGTTATGCACGAGGTGACATTCCGTGCTATATTTTATATTATTATGCACGAGGGGACATGCCGTGCCGTTTCTTTTCACTGTTTAATTTGTGGTATCAATTCCCGTTGCTAATTTTGGATATTTTAGACTGTTATTTTCGTTTTCGTCATTTCAGTATTTGCTATCTCTTACCCCAACATGTTCTTCCCCGTAATTGTATTCTTGTTTAGTTTCTACTATACTATTGAACTGCACAGGTGCATTTTGTTGTCGTGTCCTAGCCTCGTCACTACTTCGCCGAGGTTAGGCTCGGCACTTACTCAGTACATGGGGCCGGTTGTACTGATGCTATACCTGCACTTCTTTATGTTGTGCAGATTACGCAGCCGGACCTGGTGGACACCATTAGTGGGAGTGTCCTTCAGTTCACCCTAGAGGCTTCAAGGTATACCCACTGGCGTTCGTGGGCCTTGGCGTCTCTCCTATCCCTAGTTCTTCATTTCTATTTTGTTTTTCCTGTAGTTTTCAGAGACAGTCATGTATTTCCTTTCAGAATTTTTATTTAGCACTTCTATAGACAATTCGTGAGTTTGTGACTCTAGGTTTTGGAAAATTATTGCGACGTTGTATTATGTTGTCTTTACTCAGTTTTGAAACTTTATTTATTTCCGCTGTTAAGTTGTGAACTGTTTTAGCTTATTATGTTAATTCGATGTTATTATGTTAGTTTAAATTTACACGTTGGCTTGTCTAGCAGGTTCAACGTTAGACACCATCACGACCCGATGGTGGGATTTCGGGGCGTCACAATATCAAACCACCAGTTTAATATAATGAGCTGGACATCCCATACTGGATGCTTGAAAGAAGAGGCAATTTTAGTGTAAGATCTGCCTTGGAGTATATAAGAAGGAGAGAGAATCCTAGAAGAGCTTATAACATGATTTGGGTGAAAGGATTACCTTTCAAAATATCATTCTTCATGTGGAAGGTATGGAAAGCAAAACTGCCTTTGGATGATTTTATTCCATACAAGTTTTGGTGTTGTGCCGATCCTAGAGAGGAAACTTTGGTGCATCTATTCTTCACATCAAATGCAGCAAAGGCAGTGTGGAAATATTTCCTAATGAGAGCAGGGATTGCACCAGATGTCCTCTCATTTCATCTAGCAATCACAAAATGTTGGACTGCTCCAGTTCTGCCCAGAATTAAACCAATAATGCAAGCATTGCTAGCATGTATTGTGTGGGAACTATGGAAAAGGAGAAAAATTTGAAGTATGGTGAAGCAGTATCTGTGAGCAGGGTTATATACCAAGTCTCAACTTCAATTCAAAATCTGGTGAAGCTGAGGAAACCCGGCCTCCAGGTACCACATAGATGGCAGGATATCCTTATGGTGTTAGAAAGATATACTCCTAAGTTGAAATATGATAAAGTGTGATGGGAACCTCCAACTGAGGGGTGGATGAAGGAAAACACTGATGGTGCATCTTGAGGGAATCTAGGAAGAAGTGCTATAGGAGTAGTCTTAAGAGATGAAAATGGAGATGTGCAATATGCTGTAGACAGGGAGATTAAAGAAGGATCTAATACTGAAGCTGAATCTACAACAATTGTGGAGGCTCTAAGAATGTGCAGAGATTTGAACTATGTACAGATATGGATTCAAACAGATTCACTGCTATTGAAGAATATAATGGATGGACAATGGAAGCCACCTTGGTGCATTATGGAACAGGTGGAAGAAGTCAGAAATCTGAAGGAAGGGTGTAATGTCAGATATTCACATATATATAGAGAAGGCAAAAAATTGGCTGATTACCTAGCAAACTATGCACTAGACTTAGGCAGATGAATTCTGGGAGCTAGATGTTCAAAGTAGAAGGATAGTGAATGAGGATAAAATGCAATGTCCCCATATAAGAGTAAAGGTAGCAAGAAGATAGAAGGGGAGGAGGACAGAACAACTACAAGGAAAGAGGAGGAGATCACATGTAATTACCATGCTCAAATCTGGAAGGAGGAGAGCATGGTGATCCTTTTTATCAGTAACATTGGCTTCTCTTTTGCAGGTACTTTTTCTCAAATGCCATATGTTTCAATGGAATTCCAATTGGTGGTATCAATGCTATGCATTCAATCCAATGGAAGGCCATGGCATATTGGTATAAGCACAAGAGATATGAGGAGCAAGAGTTAGCTACTCAGCTGGAGAAGTATCATCACAATAACCTCATATTACAAATGTAAGTATGAGTATGATGGCGATAGACTTAATAAATCAAGGGAAATATTGCTGGCTAGAAAGTATAACAGAATTGAAAAACAAATGTTAATAGAGGAAGGATACGAAAGGAATTATAATTTCTCTGTGCAACTGCCTTATCATCTACTGGAACTCCAGACTCATTCCAATGGAAAGAAATGGTAGATAGGCAATTGTACGTTAGCTAGAAGGATTTGTGGGTTAACATTAAGAGGTAGTACATTGGCCACCTCAATCACTACACAGTTAAGGAGGTCTTCTAATCACAGAAGTAAGGAGAAGGGGAGTGATATGAAGAGAAATGAACAGGTTGGGATAGAAACAACTTCCAACAATGAAGATAAAGGAGGAAGGAGTTGTGATTTCACAACCAAAGTAATTAAAATAAAAATTCTCAGAAAGTTTAAGAGAATTGGGCAATTTAGGCAAGTGAATGCTAAGACTAAATGTAGAAAAGAAAAACTGCCTATAATGCTTAAGAGAACTGGGCAGTTTGACATAGGGGTGGATACAGGAGTCAGGCATATATGGGAGAGGAAAATCTTGGCAATAGACTAGATGAGATAGGACATAGAAGCTAAAAAAAGTGTGGCATTCAGAAGATCATAAGCAACGAAAAGCTGAAACATTATTGGAGTAGGGGAGGTATAAGGTTAAGGTAGCATAGAAAATGTGAACACATTAGAAGCAATGGAAAGGAAGAGGTAGAAACAAGTAATAGTGCAAAAAGAAAAATGAGAGAGCTGGGAACTAGGTAGAATCAATATCACCAAATCCTTGAGGAGGTGGTATTGATCAATTTTTACTCTAACATTGTGTTCTTTTTTGCAGAAAATGATAGTGTACTCATACCTTGTCACCAATTACGACTTCTATGGGTGGTATTAGTAATATGTACTCATTCCCTTGAAGAAGGAAATGTGGTATGCACAAGTATGAGAACCAAATTCTGGAAAAGGCCAAAGGGTGGCTTCTACACACAATGGAATTGACAATGTATTATGGAAAAAAGAGGGGCCTTCTGGTCCTGGACCTTGATGCAGCACGACATTTTTTCATATTACATGTCACTCAAGGCAAGGACTTCAACAATAATCAAAGGGACATCATGCAAATTTGGAGGCAAAATTTTCAGCGCTGGAAGGACAATATTCTAGCCATGCCTCATTTGGAAGAGTGTTACGGGCCTTCATAATGAAAAAATGATTGATAACCTGGAATGTCAAGTCAACACTCACTATCAGGAAGATATCCAAGCCATAGTCACAAGAAATACTCAAAGGATGGCATCCAAAATTGGAATAAAAAATAGTGCACTACAATGGAAAGTACACTATTTTCTTGCTATATTTCCAGTTTTGGTACTTAGGATTATGGCTAGTTGGGAATTTAGTGAAAAAACAGGAGTCACAAAGATTATGGAATTAGGGAAGTATTGGTATAAGACACAACAACATGGCAAGATTAACATCTGGAAGAAGCAAGTACTGGTTTTGTAATGACTAGCACTGGTGCCCTATGTGGAGCACTGGTGATCCAGTGTTGAATGCTGAGGCAGGCTATTGGTGCAGTGAAAAGAAATTATCTTCTATGTACTATGCATACAACATGAGTTACTAGGCAGTAAAAAATTACGACCACTCATCACTCCTTGGCGAACTCAAGAATTAGAAGGACCATCTTCTTTTTGTATTAGGATAGTTTTTATTTTAGGCACTTATCTTATATTATTTAGTTCATCAGTGGGTAATATCAAATTTGTGTTTCATATACCTAAACTTGATAATAAGGCAGATGTAGTTTTCAAGTTTTTCAGTCTTACTTTTCGTAAGACAACACTGTACTTTGTTGTTTATTTTTCTTATATAAATAAAAAATAGCCCTAGGCCCCGCCTATAGAATTACTAAAAAAAAGAAGGTATATATGCATTTAAAAAATATTATAAGAAAAATTGGGTGTCAACAGCTGCCCCTCTTTATCCGGGAAGGATGAAAGAGTTGTCGGGTAAAGATATGATGGCTAATTTTGACCGAGCGAGATGGTTTAAGAGATTTAGGCTCCACTCTGGTTTCTGAGCTGCCTACATATCCCTGGTTTTACAGGAATCAGGCTGTATGTAGTTCTGGATTCATCGGCGGAGTGTACCGATGAAGTTACCACAAGGACGGTCACGAGATTTCGGGATAGGTGAAGAATGGTTATGGTGAGTGGTCAGGTTTGAGATAATTTATAGGAACTGGAGCATGATTGCTCCTTTTGGTGTAACGGTTGCTTATCGGGTCACCTGCAAGTAAAGAGATACTACGAGCATATATTTGTGCTAAAATTTAAACATGATGCGGATTCCCTTCGGACCATGAGAATTTTCCTCGGACGATTAGGATGAAATCTTTAGACCATGATGTCCTGGGCCATGAATTGTTCAGTGAGGGATTCACAGGACATGAAATAATTTTCTCAGGCCATGAGAATAGTGCCTCCGAACCATGACGCCTTTAAATAATGATATGCAACTTCGAGAGATCCTCAGGCCATAGCATGGTGTCTTCCGACTATGAGGATGATGCCTTTAGACTATGACGCCTTTGGAAAAGTTGGCGATATTTAAGCCCATGAGATGCAATTACATGATGTCAAGATCAACAAGACAAGGCTTAGTCTTGTGAAGTTGAGGGTAGAGCTTAGCTCGAAAGAAGAGAAAATAGATAGTGCCGGAGAGATAGCGCTTAGTCTCGGCAAGATTATAGGGCTTAGTCCCATGCAAATAGAAGGCAATGCTTATCCTTATGAAAATATAGAGGCAGGGCTTAGCCTCATGCAGGGTCGAGACAGAGCTTAGTCTTATACAGTGATTCGGGACATGGCTTAGTCCCATGCACATTGAAGGTAGTGCTTAGCCTTATGCAAATAGAGACGCAAGGCTTATCTCCATGCAAGATTCGGGACAGGGCTTAGTCCCATGCAAATGAAGGAAGAGCTTAGCCTTATGAAAATATGGAGGCAGGGCTTAGCCTCATGCAGGATTCGGGACAGGGCTTAGTCCCATGAAGGCAGAGCTTAGACTTATGCAAAATGGAAGCATGGCTTAGCCTCATGCAGATACAGAGACAGAGCTTAGTCTCATGTAAGATTTCGGGACATGGATCACTCCCATGCAGATGAAGTCAGAGCTTAGCCTTATGCAAATATGGAGGCAGGGCTTAGCCTCATATAGATATGGAGACAAATCTTAGTCTCATGCAAGATTTGGGGACAGGTCTTAGTCCCGTGCAGATGAAGGCAGAGCTTAGCCTTATGCAAATAGGGAGGCAGGGCCTAGCCTCATGTAGATATGGAGACAGAGCTTAGTCTCATGCAAGATTCTGGATAGGGCTTAGTCCCATGCAAGTGGAAGGCAATGCTTATCCTTATGCAAATATGGAGTCAGGGCTTAGCCTCATGCAGATATGGTGACAGAGCTTAGTCTCATGCAAGATACCGAGACAGGGCTTAGTCCCATGCAAATGAAGGCGGAGCTTGGCCTTATGTAAATATGGACGCAGTGTTTAGCCTCATGCAAATATGTGGGGACATGTCTTAGTCCCATTCAAAATAGAATAAATAGCCGGTGATAGCAGAGTTTTCTTAGCTGGTAGTAGACTTCAGTATCGCGGTTGTTATGAAGATTGTGACTTTGAAGCATGTATATTCCTTGTTCCTGCATCCAAAGAAAAAATGTGAGTTCTATAAAGGGAAAGGTTGGTTCGCGTATCTGTCGGCTTGCTTTGATCGGTCTGAAGATCCTGTTCAAATCATTAGGGGTAGTGTTTGCTAAACAGAGTTATTTCCAAAGCAAGCATGTGTAGTTTTCAAAGTCATAGTAAAAGATATGTTTTTTAGAAAATTGGTTAAATGAACCAGTGACTGTGAAACGATCCGAGACATTGCGACTTCTCTTGCTGTAGTATTTTGAGGGTCCTCCTCAAAATTCTGCCCTAGTTAGATGGACAAACATCTCTGACAGCTGTACATGCTGCGAACGACTGAAATTGCTTCGGAATTTTGAGGGTCCTCCTCAAAATTCTACTCCAGTTTCTGATTATGGGGGAAATAAGATTTTAATTTAATTGTAAATGAACCAACAGGGCTTCCTACATATCCCTCTTAAACGGGAATCAGGTCGAGCGTAGTTCAACTTACATCATTTGCGGAAACATAAACAATTACACATTGTATCTCTTAAATAGATATAAATTGATTGGTTTTCGCCATACTTCTCCATCCATTTCTGTGAGTATGAGGGCTCCCCCTGTCAATACTCTGTGAACCATTTAAGGACCTTGTCAATTGGGAGAAAATTTCCCTTTGGCTTCGTCCTGATGTGGAAAGATCTTCTTTAACACCAACTGCCCCAATGTGAACTGTCTCGACTTGACTCTTTTGTTGAAGGCTCTGGACATCCTGTTCTGATAAAGTTGTCCGTGACATACCACATTCATCCTTTTTTGCGTCTATGAGGGCCAATTGCTCATAACGACTCTTTATCCATTCTGTGTAGCTGACCTCAGCTTCTTGTATGATCCTCAAGGAAGGAATCTCTACTTCGGCGGGAATAACAACTTCAGTACCATAAACCAGCAAATAGGGTGTTTCCCCGGGTGATGTGCGGACTGTGGTACGGTATCCCAGTAAGGCGAATGGTAGTTTCTCATGCCACTATTTGTGATTCTCTACCATTTTCTGCAGTATCTTTTTGATATTTTTGTTGGCGGCTTCTACGGCTCCATTCATTTTAGGTTTGTATGCTGTGGAATTCTTGTGCTTGATTTTGAAAGTCTCGACATGGCTTTCACAAGATCACTATTGAGATTGGTGGCATTGTCAGTGATGATGGATTCTGGAACTCCGAACCGACAAACAATCCGGCCGCCGACAAAATTTGCCACAACCTTCTTAGTAACTGATTTGTTAGACGCTGCTTCGACCCAATTAGTGAAGTATCAATAGCTACGAAGATGAACCGATGCCCATTTGAGGCGGTGGGCTCGATTGGACAAATGACATCCATTCCCCAAGCGACGAATGGCCAAGGTGAGCTTGTTGCATTGAGCTCATTTGGCGGCACTTTTATCATATCTACATGTACTTGAAATTGCTAGTATTTTCGGACATACTGGATGCAATCTGTCTCCATGGTCATCCAGAAATAACCGGCCCTAAGTATCTTTTTGGCCAAGACGAAGCCATTCATGTGCGGGCTGCAGGTCCCAGCATGTATCTCCTCAAGTAGTTTAGAAGCTTCTCTTGCGTCACACATCTCAACAATCCCAAATCGGAAGTTCTTCTATATAGGGTTCCACTGCTGTGGAAGAAATTGTTGGACAATCTCCGAAGCGTGCGTAAATGAGTATGATTTGCATGCTCCGGGTATTATCCTTTTGCCAAATATTCCTTGATATCGTGGAACCAGGGGTTCCCATCTGTCTCTTCTTCAATATGGGCACAATATGCCGGCTGGCAATGGATCCTTACTGGGATAGGATCAGTGAAGTTCTTGTCTGGATGCTGTATCATTGATGACATAGTGGCCAATGCATCGACAAACTTGTTCCGAACCCTGGGAACATGCCGAAAATCTATATTTGTGAACCTCTTTCTCAATTCCTACACATGGTGCAAGGATGGCAATATCTTGGAATTCTTGGTGGCCCATTCTCCTTGTACCTGGTGCACAAGCAAATCTGAATCGCCGATTACCAACAACTCCTTAATATTCATGTTGATGGCCATGTTGAGTCCTAGGATGCAGCTTCATACTTTGCTATGTTGTTGGTGCATGGAATATGAGTTTAGCAGATACCGGATAATATTGACCAGTTTCCGATACCAAGACAGCTCCAATACCAACTCCTTTGAAATTTGCCGCTCCGTCAAAGAACATCCTCCAACCGTCATAGGATTCAACAATATCCTCTCCTATGAATAACACCTTTTCATCGGGAAAATACGTTTTCAGGGGTTCGTATTCTCCTTTCAAAGGGTTCTCAGCCAGATGATCGGCCAGTGCCTGTCCCTTGACTGATTTCTGAGTTACATAAACAATGTCGAACTCGCTCAAAAGGATTTTCCACTTAGCCAGCTTGCCAGTGGGCATAGGCTTCTAAAATATATACTTCAACGGATCCATTCTCGATATGAGATATGTTGTATAGGCACAAAAGTAATGTCTCAGCTTTTGAGCTATCAAGGTCAAGGCGTAATGGGTACATTCCAATAGAGAGTACCACACTTCATATGTAGTGAATTCTTACTCAGGTAAATGATATCTTGTTCCTTTCTCCTTGTCTCATCATGTTGCCCCAGAACGCACCCGAAGACACAAATTCTAACCTTCCCATATTTCTTTGAAATTGGCACGATGTTGGCTAACCAAGTTGGGTATTCAACCACCCTAAGGACCTTGACCTTGATTTTCTTGGTGACCTCCTCTTTGATTTTCAGACTCATATCAGGCTTGAATTTCCTGAGTTTCTGCTTTACTGGCGGACACATTGGTTTGTGGACAACTTGTGAGCCACAATAGATGTACTTAACCCGGTCATATCATTGTATGACCATGTAAAAAATGTCCTCATACTCTTTCAGGAACTGTGTGTACTCTTCTTTTTCTGATGGTGATAAGTGAATGCTGATGCGGGTCTCCTTAACACTTTCGAAATCTCCAAAGTTGATTATCTCAGTCTCGTCCAGGTTGGAATTGGGCTTGTTATCAAAATCCTCTACTTCCTTGATGATTTCCTCGGGTATGACATCCTCTTCTTCTGAATCACTATCCTTTTGTTGCGTTGCCTCATTACATGTAACAATTGTTGGTTCATCAAGACAGGAAATAGTAATGCTGTGTAAATAAAGATATGAGAGAAAATGGTAATAATAAATATCAATCCATTAAAACGTAAAAGCGATTTTCAATAATTGAAACAACATTTTTGGAAAGCTGGAGATTTTATTTAAAACAAATGCAAAAAGGGAAATCATTTTCATAGAAAACAACAAAATAAACAATGTTGTTCAGCCTTGCTACCCAGGGACTCGTCGTGCCCTGGATGGTCTGACAATCCAATTCTTGAGGAATGATCCTTTCTCCACAGCTTGGATGGTAGGGCCTTCCTCTTCCTCCTCCTCAACAATTACACAACAGTCTATGTCCTCATCTTGCAGGAACAAGTTCCTCAAGGCGACCAATGCTTCTTCCTCCTCTGATCCCCATATGATGTCAGTCTGCTGGAAAGTCTGACTCAGGTGTGGTACAGGCTGCTCAAGTGGATAGTACGGACCACACCACGGTGGTGACCAGTCATTGTATTCTTTCCAGGTGTACTGATACCCTATCCCAAAGGTTGTACTGTGACGTTTCAACTGTATTGGTTTGGAGATACCCTGAAGGTTTTTGCCAAGACCCTTTCCGGGTTCATATCCTCTCCACGCTAGCATAATTTTTATCTTGCTACTTCACCACTTATCTTTCTCGATTGCATTGACCCGCTTGATGTGATGATAAGTTTCTCCCTCGAGCCTTCTTCTGTTCTCAAACACCGGGATAGTCTGACAGTTGTAAATGGGGTTGCTCCCATCTCCATGGATAATCACCGCTTGATGGTTCCATTCAAACTTCACTGGCTGATGCAAAGTTGATGCCACAGTCCCAGCAGCGTGTATCCACGACCGTCCCAACAATAGATTATAGGATGCAGACATGTCCAACACCTGAAACTCGACATCACACCATGTAGGCCCAATCTGCAAACAGAGATTGATTTCCCTAATGGTAGCCCTCTAAGACCCGTCAAATACCTTCATGGTCATGGTCCCTTCTCGTATCTCATACAGGACTTTGCCCAACCTCTTCAGTGTTGTCATTGGGAAAATGTTGAGACTGGATCCCCCATCTATCAGAATTCTGGCAATGAAATTGTCCTCACATTGCACGGTAATATGCAATGCCCTATTATGATTTAAACACTCGGGTGGTAGCTCGTCTTCGTGGAAGGTGATTTTTTGACTTTCCAGCACCTGTCCTACAATATTGGCCATTTCTCCGCAAATGGTATTGTTAGGTACATATGCCTCACTTAACAACTTTAAGAGAGCATTACTGTGCACTTCTGAATTCTGTAGCAGCGACAGGATATATATCTGAGCAAGAGCCATGTTCAAATGATCGGTGACTGAATACTTCTTTGCTTGCACTTTCCTCCAAAGGTCGTCCGTGCATGTTTCAATAACGGGAGGGTCTGTTAGAAGCCTACTTACTGGATTCTCCCAAATTCTCTGGTGTATAGACTCTTCACGTTCTGATCATTCCTTGCGCTGCACCATATTCTTCTATTTTGTTCTCCTCTTCTTCTAGCTTCAGCCACATAATCCCAGGGTATAGCCTTGGTGTTGAAAGGCGGCGTGGTTGACACTGTCACTGTGAAAGCTATGGTACTTCCACTTCGAATGGAACATGCGCAGCTGCAAGGGGTGCTACTCAATTTCAAATGGAACTGATGCAACTACCTCAACCTCTACTGGCGGCTGTATTTGTACTATAATACGATTGAGTGTGACTGCAGGTTTCTTATGATTGTCACCCTTTTTGATAAGCCCAATTGATCCCTCGTGATCCCATTCCTCATTGGTTTTTATTACATTTACACCTTCACTCCTATGATCTGGGAGGGGGTTATTGTGGACGTTGGGTGTAGCTTCCTTGGCCTGAACGACCTTATTAGCAATCAAGATCTAGATCTTATCCTTCAGTGTTTGGCACTCGTCAATGGTGTGCCCTTTCATGCCAGAATGATATGCACACGTCTTATTTGGGTTGACCCATTGGGATGAATTCTCCCCGGTAGTAGCAGGGATAAGGGTGACGTAATCAACAACCTTCAGCCTTTCATACAACTGGTCAATGGCTTCGGCAATGGCAGTGTATTTTTTAGGTGGTCTGCGGTCAAAGTTAGGCTGAGGTCTTGGGTAGTTTGGGCGAGTTGGAGGTGACTGAAAGTGAGAGGGTTGGGATCTATATGTGTGATAAGGAGTGGCTGATTGGGAATATCTGAGAGGTGATGGTTGATATGTGGGTGGGGGTGCTTGGTATGTAAGTGGGGAGGTTTGATATATGAGTGGAGTTTTGGGTCGTTGGGCGACTATTACTATTCCTGCATCTTTCTTCTTTGATATACCCCCCTGACTGCAATTCTTTTTTTATGGACTGCAATGCCTCAAATTTTGTCACCATACCGTTTTAATGCCCTCTTCAATCCTTTCTCCGAGTTTGATGATATCAGAGAACTTGTTATCAATAACCATCAATATTTCATAGTACTGCGGATCTTGTGCTCTGACGAAGAACTTGTTCATTTGTTCCTTGTCTAATGTCGGCCTGACTTTAGCTGCTTCTGACTTACAACGAGTGGCATACTCACGGAAGGTCTCAGTGGGCTTCTTCTTTTTTGAATGTAGAAGACATCCGACGCATTCTCTGTGTTAAACCTGAATCTATCCATGAAGTCAGACGCCATACTCACCCAGTTGGCCCACTTCTTGGGATCCTGGCTAATGTACCAGGATAAAGCATCTCCTGTAAGACTCCTCATGAAAAGCTCCATTCGTGTCCTTTCATCCTTTCTGACTCCTACAAGTTTGTCGCAATAAGTCCTCAGGTGAACCCTAGGATCAACTGTTCCGTCAAACATTTCGAACCTGGGAGGTTTGTAATTCTCCAGTAGTTCTACATCGGGCTGTATGCGTAGGTCTTCATAGTTCAGACCTTCTATCCCTTTGCTTCCTTCGACGCCTTGAACTCGACTGGTCAACTTCTTGAGCTCTTCAGCCATGTTCTTAATGAGCAGGTCCTTCTTAGAGGATTCTGGTGTATAGGATACGGGCTGAGTGGAGTGAGGTAGGGTTTCTACACATATATGGTTGTTTTGGTATCGGGAGTTTGGGTATAATGGTGATCATTGGTGGAATTCTGGGGTTTAGGAATGACTGGCAGGGTGTTTTGTGGAGTGTGGTAGGCGTTTTGCTGTAACTGTGGTGGGATAGTTTGATTTTGTGGTGGGGTTTTATAATGGTGAGGTGCAGGAGGATAATGTGGGCGCTTGTTGGGTGTGTTTTACGGTGGTTCGGGGTTCTGAGTGTGAGGGATAGATTTGCTAAGCTTCGGACCTGCTCAAGATCACCCTGGAGTTGTAGTATTTTCTGCTCAAGTCGTGATACCACATCATTTGGGGCATGAGTACCTTGACCTTCAGAAGCTTCTGCATGTTCAACATGTGTGTTGTTGTCTTTTCTGGTGCCGTTCAAATCATCCATATTTTCTTTCCCTTTGCCTTTTGGTGGACTAGGAGGAGTAAAAGGTGGAGGGACCCTAGATCTAGTATGATAAGATGATAATTCCAGTATGCATGACCCAACCTTCGGGGAATGGGAATAATCAAAAGAAAGAAGGAAAAACAAAAGGTAGCCAAGTTAGTAAGAGTTCTAAAAAGAGTATTTGTGGCATTTAAACACATATTGCGGGATGTAAATTCGCGTCTTATTTTGGGACCCTCATTGTGTCCGAGTTAGGCCTAGCGAAAAGTTATTTTGGAGAACTTATATGCCAATAATTTCCTCATTTCATTAATATAAAATAGATGAATCCAACACGACACTAACATAACAAAAGATAGGTCACAACTGACATTTAGCCTTATTACATTTAGGAAAAACAGGTAAATCTAATCTACTTGGTCCCAGAAAGACCTTCCCCAAGCTTGATCTTTCTGACTCCATCAATTAGGTTCCCTAGTTCGTGCATGCCCAACAACAGGTATACTCTTGCCAGATGTCCTCCCTCGCTTCCTTCAACATTATAGCAGTCAACAACCCCCTTTCTTATCTTTCCTTCTAGCTCCATTAAACCATGTTCCAAATATTCTACCCTTTCATTGGGGGTGATATCCATTTCCCCTCCATTACCTAATTAATCTCTTGTCTGTCTCCTGTATATCCTGATGTTTGGCCTCGGAGTCATGAATCCACTTGCGGAACTTGTTGTACTTTACTTGGGTTTCTGCATCTTCGTCTATGACCCTGTTTCCCCGATCGATTACTGGCTCAACTTTCCCAGCTAAGTTATCTTCCAACCATGCCAGGTAAAAGGGTGCATGATACCTGTCTGGCTCGATGGTGTCTTTTTCCACAATAATCTTTGAGTGCCACATATGCTGAGCTTGACACTTGTAAGGGATGTCGTCATCTTGAAAATATGCCCGGAAATGACTGATCTTTGTGACCCACGGTATGATTTGCTTCCTGCCTTCCTGCCTCATAACCTTGATGGGAACATAAGGCTATATTCCCCTTCAGCCGATCAACACTAAGTGAGGAGCGTCCCTTGACCCGATGATGAATTCGTCAGCACGGAACCATTCAAACATCCACTGAACCTGATCCTCAGTCAAATTGTCGAAGAACTCCACCCATTCTTTAGCACTCTCTGGTTGAGCAAATCTGTCCGAAATATAAGTCATTCGTTTAGGGCGATGGAAGGAAATATGGTCATTCCACGCCCTTCGTGGAAACTCCTGGCGATATTGACCCTTTTGGAGATGCTCCATTAACCACAACTGCAGCAGTAAATTGCAACCCTCAAAATGTTTGGACCTTTTCTGGCAGTGGTTCAAGGCCCGGTAGATTTCAGCTATAATCATAGGGACTATAGTGTATGTATGTCTCTCGATTCCTTCCATTAGAGTCTTCGTGACCACAACCAATCTAGTGTGAATTCTCTACCTTTTCATGGGGAACACTATCATACCCAAGAAGAAAACAATGAACACGAAAACTCTGCGATGAATGTGTCCCAAGGAAGTAATGGAAAAATCTTCATGGAAAATACGGCAGGACTTGATATGACCGTATCTCCCATACAAGTAGTCAAATGGTATATAATATTTATTTAAGCATTCCATATCGGCATTCTTTTTCAGACCCATCATTTTTAGAAATCCCCTACCAGTGCGATTTTCTGGTACCAATAACCCAGGGCTGTCCCAAGATAGCCCAGCAAATCCGCCGACTTCTTCTAGGAGCGGGATCATTTCTACATCCCCGAAGCGAAACACTGATTTTTCACGATCCCAGAACATGGTTGCAGCTTCTATCAACATGTTATTTGGCTGGATGTCTAACAGAGAAGACAAATTTCCTAGGAACTTCTTCATATGTTTTTTGTCACTTGAGGAAAGATCTTCCCACCAGTCTAGTAGCAACGGTGGTATATTTTGGACCATGTCGAACCTGGGGACCCCATGCCTCACTTTTCTACAAAACAAATAAGATTAGGCCCTTTCCCCCTCCAGATTCGACTATTTATGTATTGATAATTAGCATATTGGTATTTAGTTCGCCAAATTAATGCACAAAACGTGGTTGCGTCCGTTAGGATTATGGAAATCCCGGTGGACTTTTGGATAAGGTTTCTCTTAAAGGGTTATTATGTTGACAACATACTAACCCGACTAGGTTTGACCATGATGCATGTACATTTATAATCAGAGTAAGGTTTCTATGGGGGTCTAGACTGGTACCCTCAAGCGGACAACTTGAGGGGGAAAGGCACGAAACCATCGATTGCACCGCTGATCGACTAGTTTTACCGCAAACAAGCCTTTCCGAATTTAAAGGATGATATATAGGAAGAGCGTAACCACTCATCAAGCGTTGCTAAAGGATTGATTATGCACGAGTGGAATATGATGTTGAGCATGGTTTATGCAGCAGTAAATAGCATGTTGTCACGTATTTTCACATTAGGAAAATAATAAATGCGGTATTTAATAATTGAAAGACGTTTAAGAAAGGAAAACAAAGAAATAAGTCAGTTTGTATAATAAAGGAAATCAGAAATGCTCAAAACGGGCAATTAAATTCACATAATGGGAAAGGGAAAGGGTGTGCACGTATTAACAAAAGAAGAATGCTTAAGACTAATTTACAAAATGCAAGTTTGTTATGGTAAAAGCTTAAAATCCCCAGCAGAGTCGCCATGCTGTCGTGCCCCCCCCCTTTTTCCTCGCGGAATCGGGTTTCGACATTCATTTGGGACAACTCCCTTCCTTTTGGGAAAGGAGTATATAAATTGAAGAGTCTCTACTTAACGGATTTAAGGTGCGTTAGGGAACCTAATGCAAGCAACTCATGAAACCAGTCTACATTACCACATATTGGGTAAGGACTTGAAATTACCTTGAGTGGAAGGTGTTAGGCACCCCTCGAGGTCCACAATGGTGGGTCCCGGCCAAACTTACTTTGTGAATTAGTCATTTAACAGATAAGCAGTCTAAGCACACATATGTAAATAAGATGAAGGGAATTTAAAAGGTAAGCAGTCTAAGAACACATATGTAAATAAGATAAAATAAGTTTAATAGGTAAGCAGTCTAAGCACACATATGTATAAAGATAGGGAAGTCCTGTGTTATTAGCCTATATGATCACATCTGTACAAGTCCCGGTAATACTTCCTCAACTAGAGGGGTTACACGTGGCATTAACGCACATGTCATCATATCCTTTAACTACCCGATTACCCTCCCCTTAGAGATTGTATACGCGGTTTTAATTAAACGAACTCTAAGCGTGCATTACTCGTCCTTTACTTCTGGTACCGGAGGTGTTTAAGACCTCTATTTTAGGTAGTTCAAGACTCTCCTAAAGTGTTTAAAAAGGAAAATCTAAGCGAAAACAAAGAACAAGCAGGACTGTTAAGTAAGACAACAATTAAGGGCTCATGTTTACCTCCACAAATAACCAGGCAATTAGCACGTCTCAAACATCAAGATTTCAGATGTTCCAGAAAAGGTCCTAGAACATGATATCTAGGTGAGCATGACAAACAAAGAATGTGCAACATTATGTTAAGGCGAAACGGTAAAGACCTAATCAGTTTGCCTACTGATATTTAGAACCTGTTGAATCTGGGCAGTCACAAATAATTAAGCAAATCATAGTTCACCATTTGCAGGATTTCAAATATTCTACAGGCTTGCCTAGGCGTTGAAATTTTCTTTTAAACATCTTATAGACAGGACGGTTATTGACTTAGGTGATGTGGACATGATGTAAAGCGAATACAGACACAGTCCTAAAGCAGGATTTCTAATGCACTCAGGAGATGTACATTTTATTATGCAGAATTGCAGCGGTAACTTAATAATAGGATTTCTAGGTGATCATGATTATGCAGAAGCAAAATTCCGTAACAAATGAGGTAATGAGCCTATAACACATTGCCTAGTATGTCAAGTGATCTAAAAGCATGGTAAAAATCATATAAACCTAAAGCATGACTACTGGTGCGAATAACGTAATATGAGCCTGAAACATGATTTATAATGCAAGTAAACACAATATAGACCTAAATGCAAGATTTTTAATGCAAGTAAACACAATATAACCCTAAAGCATGATTTCTACCTGGTCTCCCTACAAAAATCCATATACGAATCCCTCCCTTTTACTAATTTCCCCAATATCTGTTTACAAAGGTTATTATTACAGATCATAAATAAATGAATTACATAATAATTATAAGCTATGCTATAGGGAGCCTGTGATAGGCCCAAAGTGAACATGGAAATACTAGGCCTTCAAAACAGTCCAGGATGCCAAAGTCTCATAGCCAGTAGGGTGTCCTGGTGTGTCAAAGTTCCCTAAGGACCTCAGGGATCCCGGTCAATGGTCACACCAATATTCTTTGAGTAGGGAAGTGATTATGTGCAGTGTGGAAAAGGCCAGCCCCAGTGTGCAAGAGTTCGGAGGAATCTCATGGATTACCAACACTGGAGGGGTAGAACTTAAGTGATCTAAGAGTAGAAGTGAGAGTGCTTGACATAGTCGGAATAACTTTGGGAAAGTAGTATAGGAGTAAAACATTTAGGAGTGAAAAATACTTTAGGAATGGCCACAGTTTGGGAAAAACATATTAAGAGTAAAAACATTTTGAAAACATTCTGAGGAAGGAAAGGTTCAGTAAACAACAACAAAGTCACAAACCTCAATACCACCTAGATTCAAACTTGGTTTGTTAATTAACTCTAGGTGAGGACAGGCAATTTTACCGACACGGATCAGGGGTTGGGAACAGAGGAACACGAAAACAAGAGAGCACATTAAGCAATAAGAACGTACAAGGGTCAATTGACATTTAGCAAAAAAATTCATAGCATCCATTAGAACATAGACTACTGATTTAGAGTCTTAACAGGAAAGCCATACTTGATGCTAAAGTAGTAATAGACAATAAAGCACAAAGATTAAGTGTAGGAATAGTCATGCTGAGGACATGGGTCTAATTACAAAAAGTTAGTCATGCCAATTGAAGTTAGTGGATAGAAGAGATAAGAGCACTAACCATAAAAGTAGCCATTGGTTTAAAGAAATAAACATACTGGAAATTTAAGCAGTAATAGAATGCTGATTAAAACAATAGACATGGAAGAATGAACTTAGACATGCATTATCAAAGCAGTAAACAAGAAAGAATATAGCATTGAGTACACAAGCGATTGAACTAGTGCAGAAGAGACATGGATCATGGAGCAACAAATAATCATATAGGTTTGAACTTCATAATGACATTTGAGAAAGAAACATACCAGTTAAGGAAGAAAAAGCAAAAAGTAAAGTAGGCAGGATTCAACAGTCTAGCCTTGGCTTTCAGTCGGCTAGACAAACGATGAACCCAAGTAGCAGAAAGAGGGATGAGAGAAAGTTTTTGTGTGTGTGTGTGTTTGAAATGCTGTCCTTCTCTTTGAGAGGTAAAAAAAGAGTGTATATATAGTACTTTAGGAGTAGAACAAATAAGGTAAAAGAATCAGAAGTCAGTCAATTAAGGATAATCACAGAATCACATAATCAATTCACCTAAAGGAGTTCGGAATAGACCCCCTTAATCTGGGGTAATTGATTAACAGTAACAACATGGGGGTTAATTAAGGAAAGGAGTCCAAATCATACCAAATAAGGGATCGGTAAGAATCTCAAAATTATACGGACAACTAATTAGGGCAAGTGTAATCAATTAAAGTTGCAAAATAGGGAAACAAACAAGATCTGTGCACACAGATTTTAACATGGCAAAATAATAGGAAATAATCAGTAAAAATCTTTAAAAGAATACTGGTTTTACCAAAAGAATTACCCATGCTCCATAAATAGAGAACAAATGAGTAAAACTTCACAGAATTATCGGGTTTAACAAGAAAAGCTGGTTCGAATCCTTAATAGAGATCAGTTAGGGCAAAAATCCCAAATAATACTGGGTTTGACAAGGAAAACGTTTGAATCCCTAAATAGAACCAGTTACTACAGCTGATTCCTAGAAATCAACATAATAAACGAAAGAAGAAGAAATCAGTATAACCACTAGAAACATCTAAGGTTCGAGCATTCATGCAAAAATTAGTCAAATACGTAAACAAATGAATAGATTAAACATTGAAAGTAGAAAATCTTTTAAAGGAGGTCTGGGAAAAAACCCTAGTTTTAGAAAGAGTGACTAAAATCGAAATAGTTAATTAAAATAAGGGATTTTTAAAGGAAAATACTTAATAATACTCGAATCACCTCATATTTATAAAGATCTGAGAAGAATCAAACAATAGCGAAGGGTTTTCAAAAAATAGTAAAGATGATGAGAATCGGTCAAAAACCCACGGATTCGTACCAAAAACAAGAGGAAATCCATACTTACAAACGAACATGGCCTACTGGCCGGTGAACAAGTTTCAGACTGGAACAAGTTGGCTTTCCTTGAGATCTCCTCAAGGACTCATGAAATCAAAGATCAAGGGAGTATAGGAGACCAGTGGTGGTCTGAGAAGGCACGAAAATACCATAGAAGGGGGTTTTCGCCGGTGACGTCGATTAGGATTAGGATTAGGGTAAGCTTGAGAGAGAATGGGGAGGAGTAGGGATTCAGGGGAGGCCGGTTTGAAGAAGTTATTAGAGGTTAGGGTTAGTTGGGATTAATTATGGTAGGTTTAATCGTGGACCGTTGATCAAAATGATCAACGACCATGATTAAATGGGGTGATTGGGTCGGGTGTATGCAGATTGGGCCTAAGGGGTTTGGGATGGTTTTATTTGAGGGTTTGGTCTAGTTTTATTTGAGGATTTGGGCTGATTAAAGGGGTTAAGTCTGAAATAGAAAGGACTATTTGTTAAATACCCAAATAATTGATGAAAATAATTTATACAAATAATTAACAGATTATAAAAATAATTTTCATGCACATGAATATTTTAAAATAATTACTCAATATTTTAAAAATATAAAAAGCTATTTTCTGGTAAAATAATGTGATAATGCATGCATGAGCTATAATTGCAAAGTTATTGCAATTGTAACCAAAAAATGTAAATATGGCTATTGTGAAATAATTTAAACCTAATATAAATATAAACAGCAAAATTAGGCCATGAAATTGTTATAAAGTCATTTGTGATGCAATTAGTAATTTTTTATATAAATAAAATACTGGGATAAATTAATTTTAAAAAATGTAGAAATTATGAAAAAATATCAATTGATGCTAATGCATAGTTTGAAGGTATATATGCATTTATAAATATTATAGGACAAATTGGGTATCAACAATGTGAAACCACTAGGGGGAAATAACATTACCAGTCAATGCCGCTGGGACCATCCAGGAGGCCAAGTTTTATGCGATCGAAGGTGACATGAGGTACAACGCCCTATTCGGGAGGCCATGGATCCACAACATGAGGGCAGTGCCCTCGAATCTTCACCAAGTGTTAAAATTCCTAATGCCGGGAGGGATCAAGACAATCTATAGAGAACAACTGGTCGCAAAAAAAATGTTTGTAGTTGATGAAGTGATTCCGGTATCAACAGTCGCAACGCAAAGGAACCATGTTCGGGAGAAAAGCAAGAGACCAAATAGCAATCACCGATACCAGCCATGACCCAACCGGACAAGCAGGGACTAACAAAGACGTTGATTACAGGGTCGCCCGATATTTTATAGTCC
The DNA here is from genome assembly GCA_005239505.1 of Nicotiana paniculata. NCBI lineage: Eukaryota > Viridiplantae > Streptophyta > Magnoliopsida > Solanales > Solanaceae > Nicotiana > Nicotiana paniculata. The sequence continues at coordinate 76,351 of ML333524.1, forward strand.
CAATGACTCTGACGATACTAAATCAACGGTCGAAGAGTTGGAAAAGGTCATATTGACCGAGCACCTACCCGATCAGAAGGTGTTTACCTTGAAAATGGTAATTAAAATTATATTTGATTATGTGGTTCTAAAAATACGTGATCTATTTTAATACCAGTTGTTTAGGAAATATATGCTAGGTGAGAAGTAAGAAAATGAAATAAGAGCGAAGGGTAACAACATTATGCAAACCGAGCAGTGGAGGGATGTGGTCTCGAGCTTGGTCGGAATGGACCTCGAGGTCGAGCTCAAGAGCTTGAAAAGGGGCTGTCGAGAATGATATAGCAGTATTGAAGGCCTCAAAGATGGCCTATTTGTGATTAATAACGAGAAATAAATGAAGAATAACTAATGAATACAATAAATGAAAGGCAATAAATCAGTGAAACAATTGTAGGGAAGGTTTGGGTTAGAGAGCAAAGAATGTTCTTGTTCTTGTATTGAATATCATGTGTCTTACAAAGTGACAAGGGTACCCTTTATATTTGAGGGAGAATCCCAACATAGTACATGTGTAATTATTACAAAAGAGAGATGGATGGTACAACCATTTAATGCCACTGTACGGGCTTGTACTATTTTGCGTACTTGTTCAGCTTTAATCACGTGCCTTTTGTGAATTTCCTGCCTTTCCATGATGGTCTTCGATCTACACTGATTTGGGTTCGAGAACCCTCGATACCCCCCCTCGATGCCAAAACTCGAACCTTCAAGCCTTCTTAATGTCGTAATGATCGTAAAATCGGGTTCTTCGATTTTAGCAGTATACAGATAGTCCCCGCGTTTCTTAGAATGAAGTGATAAGAAACGGTCTTGACTTATTGCCTCTTCGATATTCCTATTATGATTCCAGTCTCTTCAGAACATTAAATGATGTGACATAAAAATCTGCGTAGAGGTCTTTGTCAACACAATTCTCGAGAAGCCCACGGGCCATTATTGGTTCGACCTTTCCACTTCAAGCATGCCCAAAGGGCCTCTATAAATACTTCAATCACTTTCTTTTTCATAATTTTACATATTCTTCAAACCTTCAAACTTTTACTAAGATTTTCCCACTCTTACCTTCTATCTGCGTTTGCTTCGTCATCTTTTCTCTTCAAAACTCAATATAACCATGGAAAAAACTTCCAAAACGGTACCACAAAAGGTGGGAGCCGCTTCTTCATCATGCCCGTCTAAGGGAAAGTCAAAAACTCCTCCTACCATCGAGCAGTGCATCCCTGGTCCTTTCAACACCGTCTCCAATTTCACAATTGAAAAACCCCCTTCTACACCGGGCCGATGCGAGCCCATGTCCCGATACACAATGTAGTATCAGATATAGAAAGGGTAAAACTTGACTACCGTTGAGGGGAGGTGGCTCACGTGGAAATCCCTACAGCTGATGAAAGCATAGTCACACATAAGGCTGGCTTTCTCAGCGTATACACATACCTTTTTACCTTAGGCCCCGTAGATTCTTCCTCTCCACTGATTGACCCGGTGATTCTCGACTTTTGTCGTCAATACTGAGTGACACTCGGTCTGATTTATCCTTCTTTTTGGAGGATTGTATATATGATTCAATACATTACCAACATGGTCGAGGGTATGAAGTTCACCCTCGATCACTTGATCAGACTATATAGCCCTCATCTCTTTCGAGGGGGTTTAATTAAAATTCATCGTCGATCCGCCAAGGCGTTTTGTGCCTGTATCGACGAAGATAGAGATCGGGGTAGATGAGCTGATTCGTCAGAGTCAGAACCTCGAACATCATCCTTGCTGATAGAATGTCGTTCCCGGAGGAATGGAATATGAAACGTAAGTATCCCTGAATTGAGCATGTTTTGCCATCTCTTTTTCTCTTGACTGATTTTCTTCTAATTGTGCAACCACCGTTTGGTTTCTCAGTGCGGTCCAGGACTTTCCGGGGTGGGTTAAACTTTTAGACTCCACCTTTCCATACAACAAATTTGTCTGGCGTGATCTGGAAAAAACACGATGGCATGCTAAGAACCACAATATGCTCTCGTTGTTGTTGTTTCTCATTATTTGTAAGTAATTTCGATGGTGGTGTTTTTATATATAACACGCTTGTGCAGGCCTTGGGGAAGGCGTATTGATGAGACCGCCCCCTCCTAGTGAGGAAGAGGCGTCGAAGGCTACCAAGGACAAGAAAAGGAAGAAGGAGGCCTCGACAGAGTCCCCAAAATCCAAAAGAGCAAAGGCTCGAAAGCCCAAGACTGATGCCACGGTCCTATCCTCTATGGCCGCTGAGGACCTGCGAACTGAGGAAGAGAGTGATGATACCTTACCTTTGGTACAAAGGGAAAAATGAAGCGTTGATGCTTCGAGAGTTGTTGGGCGGTCGCCTGCTGAGTTGGAGGCGGCCGATGCGGACTCGCCCTGTGCTGAGGAGACCCTCGAGGAGGGTTCGGGTGCAGTTCTCAAACCGCCCGTCGGACATGTCACAGTCCGCGTCGGTGAGTTTGAGGGATCTTCTTCCGAAATTTTTCGGGGGTGAGAGGAAGCTTCGATGGAGGCTGATGTTGTCGATGGATTTCAATCGGGCCCGCTGTTCTCTCCAGGGGAGACACGAAATGCCCAATAGAGGAATGCCCCTGGTTTGAGGACCTGTCACGGAGGGGATGACGCATCCAAAGATTATTTTAAAGGTGTAGAGGAGGAGACCGATATAGATGCCCCCGTTGCCCTCGAGGAGGCCGAGAGGATCCAAAAACAGGTGACTTTCTTGAAATAATATTCTATTATTCAACTCCCTACCATGCTTTCTAACTTTCTTTCTTTGTGCTGTAGGTCAAAAAGATGTATGATCAAGCCTTATCCAAGATGCAAGATGATTTGACTCATCGTAGAGAGAAGTTTGAGAATTTTATATCGGAGTTGGTCGAGTTGGAGGCTCTATGTGCCCGAAAAGAGGAGGAATTGATCAACCTCCGGTCAGGCTCAGAGAGTGCGTTCCAAGAGAGGGCTGATTTCATCGAGCAGGTATTCTGGTACCCAATATTTTATCTTAATTTTATCTTTCATTTCCACTTGGTTCTAATCGACTTACTTTTTGTGTCTTTTAGATTAGGCAGAAGGATGCCCTGGTGGAGCAGCTCCAAGAGGATGTTGTTGCCAAAGACGCCAAAATCCTTGAGCTGGATCGACTGAATGATGCCATGGCTTTGGAGAGGGATGCGCTTCGGGGGAAGCTATCCTCGATTCAAGACCTTCTTCGAGGTGCTCAGGAGGAGGCTGCTGCACTATCTGTGGCCAAGTCTGAGGCCGACGAGTTCGTCTCTTCATACAAAAGGGATGCTGCTGTCGTGAATGACCTGGCCAGGGAGATATCCGAGAAGGCCGAGCTAAAACTGGCTCGGGAAGTTACCCATGCTCGCATACAAGCCAGGAGACAAGCTTTCGAGGAAGTGAGCGCTAAGGGTGTCGATCTCTCTGCCGAGATCGTAGAAGCCAGGGCCCTGGAGGAAGAATCGGCAATGCCGACTACGTCAGATGAGGGATCTGAAAGTGGCTCGGGCCGCAGCGAAGGTGAAGAGTAGATTCACCTACTGTTTAACTTTTTTCCTTTTGTGTATATGGGACCTTAGGAGGGAATATTTGTAGAAATACCCGTGTAAATGCATTTTGAAATAAAATACCTCTTTGTTACATATCTACCAAACTTTGCTCTGCAATGCTTACGCAAAAGCTGACTTTCGAGCTTTGATTTTAGCCCTTCGGAACCCGTACTTGTAATAGTAGATCCCCTCGAGATCAGAAACCTTCTCGAGGCTAGGTCAGCATGAGAGTTTCGATCCCTCGAACGCTGTGTGACATTGTCTTTAATGTGACATGACCGTGAAGTGACTGAGTGGCTCCGCCGGTACACTTACCCAAAAGCAATGACGACTTTGTCAGAATTAATTGCCTTTCAAAGTAATTCAATAGTCGTCACTTGTCTATATATATACTTGCTTCCTCTTCATTTAAGTCTTGCAAATTTGCAGAACTAGCTTTATTTTCAACGTTCTCTTCCTTTTCTCTTCTTGCGAAACTGTTTTCATTTCTTCCTCTTTACCTCTGCTAGAGTAGTTATGGCTGCCATGCCCGAATCCGTTCACCAAGAAGAGGGAAACATTACCTCTGCTTCTGGCTCGGCCGGTGATACACCGTCGGCGTATGGCGAGTTAACCTCGAGATATTTTTGCTTTGATAAAGCACTTTGAACTAGAGAAACCCTTCGATGCCCCAGGCCATCGAGAGCATGTGTCGAGGTTTATTCGATTAGTAGAAGACAATCACCTCAAGGCCGTGATGAGAGATTTTCTATGCGGAGAAAATGTGATGCTGAAGATACCTTCTCGAGAAGAGAACATTATGACCTATGTTGAGGTATTCTTGAACGTGTATACGTACCCCTTTACATTGGGCCCCCTCGACCGCCTGGTGCTCGAATTCTGCAAAAGGTACCGAGTCACCCTGGCTCAGATTCATCCGTCCTTTTGGCGGATAGTGCTGATGATGAGGTACTTTACCGAAAAGGCTGAGCTCAAGTTTACCGTTAGCCACCTTATTAGATTATATCAGCCTCAGCATTGTCGAGGCTTGACTGTGTTACAACGCCGATCCACTAAGCCTTTCATCGCCAGTGATGATGAGGATCAGAATAGAGTATGGATGAGTTGATTTGTCCGAGTGAGGACCGTCGACATTATTCCTGCGGAGTTCCTGCCATTTACCAAAAAATGGAACTTCAAACTTAAATACTATGTCGTACCTTAGTGTCCTTTACTCTTGTTGATTTGTAAGAGTGTTTCTTTTTCTCTTTCTCAGCAGTCCTGTGGATTCCGGAGGAGGTCCCAGATCTTGCAGACTAGACTCAGAGGCTGACAACTTCCTCAACATATGACGAAAGCAAGTGGCGAGATCTGTCGAAGGGCATATGGGAAGCTATGCACCATGGTATGAGCCGTGTGGTTGCCTTTTGAGTAGTGATTCATTTTATGTGTACTAACTCTTCCACCACATGTGTTGGTGGATTCTCCAAGGTGATCCTGTGTACTTTCGAGGAGAGGGAAGGCCCGTCGGCTTCGGAACCGAGAGAGAATAATAAGCGAAAAAGATCCTCTACGGATGAGGACATTCTCAATGAGGCGAGACATTCCCGGAGAAACAAAGAAGACGTCGTTGCAGAGGAGGACTTTATATACGTCGGTCATTCTATGGACATCAACTCTCCTCGGGAGGATGGTTCTTCATCTACGACTCAAGCCGGGGGCCCTCTCGAGGTTTCCGATTCTGTTAGGCCTAACACTTCTAAATTCGAGGGAGAGGTTCCTCGAGAGGGAAAGAGCAAGAGTCCTCCACCATTGTATGCTTCCACTCTCAAATGTACTTCGAGGGACGTTTAGGGCCGAGGGCCGCTCGAACCAAGTGGGGTCTCAAGTGATCATGCCCCTGCCATGAGTGGTTCAACTGGGGATGATGGGGCCATGTCAGTAGACGCACGCTCAACTTTTGAGAAGGCTCAGCGGCTCTGTTCCGAGGTGAGTTTTTTGTTTGCTTTGTTGGTTTTTCAGTTTTTTATTTTCATTTTTTGAATTGACGCTTCTTTTTCGTAGGCTTTTGGAAATCTCAAGTCTGAGCTGCTCTGTTGTGAGGCCAAGTTGCGAGAAACCTTAGGCAAGGAGAAATCTCTCAGGCTTCTTTGTAATGAGAAGACAAAAGAATTGATATGCCTTCGATCAGAGGTGAATCGAAGCCGAGATTACGAAGGCAATCTTGAGCAACATATAATCCTTATTTTGAGGGAGTATGTGCTTCCTTTATCGCCTTCGAGATTTAATGTTTTTGTGTTTCAGTTGCAGAGAAAGACAGAAGTGTTGGAACGCCTCTGGGGAAAAGTCGGGCAGGTTTATTCCGAATGCAATATGTTGAAGGCGCATATAGTCGTTCATGCAGCGGCGCAAAGGAATGCTTTGGCCAATGCGGCTGCCCTGGAGATACAACTTCACAATGCTCGAGAAGATAGCTCAATTTAGACGAGCAGGATTTCCAAGCCCGAGACTGATCTTTTGAGTATGAAGGCCGAGGCCATGGATGCCCGGGCTGAAGCTGAAGAAGTTCGAGCAAAAGCCGATAAGAAAGTGGTCGTTTATTTGACAGATGCTGCCGATGCTCGGGCCGAGCTGAGGGGAGCTTTTGATAGAGAGAGGAGGGGCAATTAGTATGCCCGATGTATGTCTCGGAGGGAGCTGGTCCCTAGAGCAGACTAGGTTTTCCTTCCTTGTTCTTTGTAAAGACTCCTGTGGGAGGATTGTATATTTGTAATACACACACACACACACACACACACACACACATATATATATATATATATATATACATATACATACATATATATATATATATGAAAGATTCTTTATTTTTTCTGATTTGTTTGTCGATAATTAGCCCGATAAATTGGACTTTGAGATGAAACCCTTGGGGTTATAAATTGGCCCTGAGTCTTTTTAGATTGTCCCGTGGGCTATTACACATTGGGTCAGTATGACCTTTGATATGGCTGGCGCTCAGGATCTTACGCATTTGACCCTTAGGCGCTTTAGTTAACCGTTTTGTGCTCAGTCTACGAGTCGGGTTTTGACTCGAGCTCATCGACCCTTAGGGTTTTTGAATCAGACCGTAGGATTTTTAGGCTGGCCCATGGACTCTTACGCATTAGTTCGGTATGACCTTTAATGTGGCTGGCAACTCAGGCTCTTACGTGTTGGGTTGGTACGACCTTTAACCAGTTCTTTTCGAAGTTTTTTCAAAGTAATTGGAGGCCTGCGATTTTATGGCAACAGTCGGACGTCTCCGAGTTGCGTTAGTTTGGCCTGAGCCTTATGACGGTGGTCATTGTATTTTGTCGTAGCCTTTTAGTCCCCGGGTGAGATATTCTCGGTGTCTATATTGAAGGTATGCCTTTTTAGGGGTCTTACAAGTTCGAATATATAGCCTTGAATTTGATATCGGAATTATGCCTTTTTAAGGTCTTACAAATTTGTACATGCGTTGCTTGAAGTCTTACAGTTTTGATGTTTCCTCGTGGAGGGCTTACATTGGTGCCTTATGGAGGGCTTATGAGCTCGAAGTTGCTGGCCCTGAGGTCTTATGGCTTCGAGTTTTTGGTAACTCGATGGGGTGACTGTCGAGGATAGTCCCCGAGTTGGGTTTATTCCTTTTTAAGGTCATACAATTTTAATGTTGCCTCATTGAGGGCTTAGATTCTTGATATCGCCTCATAGAGGGCTGATACTGTTGATATTGCCTCACGGAGGGCTTACATTGTTGACATTGCCTCATGGAGGGCTTACGAACTTGAAGTTGCCGGCCCTGAGGTCTTATGGCTTCAAGTTTTTGGTGACTCGATGGGGTGACTGCCGAGGACAGTCCCCGAGCGTTTGGAAATTTTTTGGCCCTGGGGCCGTTTCTTGTGAAAATATCAAACTTCTTTGATGCGCGAAGTGTTTTGATGATATGAGATTCTTCTCTGATTACTTGTTAAAATTACACATTTTTCACCATCGAGGGTTCGATTATTCTATGTGGACACAGTTCATTCGACGGTTTGGTCCTATACATTGTTCTCCCATCGAGACCCTCTTTGGCATGTTTCAGTGATCTCCCGGGGGATGCCCCTCAGTATTTGAGGTTGATCAAATAGAAGCCTTGAATACTTGGTGAGTTCTTCTTAGGTAGCATATGGGTGTTTCCTCATTAAAAACCTCGTCGGTAAACTCATTTGGGATAAAATCCGACGTGAGGGAAAAAGAGCGCAACACATGCTTTAAAACCTAAGGCCTTCGAGCTGGAGGGTGCTCCGATTCTTTTCAATCGAACACCTACACATGGGTTAGTGTAAAACGTGAAGGAAAGAGAGAGAGGATTGTACCTTAACTGTGGTCTCGTTCAAGCCTCGATATGCTTCAGTTACTCGTTCCGAGGATGCGACATGGTCCTTTATTCGTTCATCGAGGATGCAGTTTGTGATCACTACTTGGATACTTGCTTGTTTTTTGGATCCTTCGATGTAGAAGGTGCCGACGTCGGTGCCACATCGTGTACTGCAAACATTTATTTTGCTGCGTGCTGCTCCCCGTATATTATTTTTATTCCATCCTTCATAGGGAATTTCATCATTTGATGAAGGCTTGACTACACCGTCCACATACTGTGAATCCATGGACTTCCGAGCAATGAATTGTATCTCATATCACCTTCGATGACATGAAACTTGGTGTTTGAATTGTACCGTCCATGCTGACTGGGAGAATGATTTCCCCTTTCGTTGTTTCGCTCGCCATTTTGAATCCGTTGAGGACACGGGAGGCGGGCGTAACCTGGTCGATCAACCCGAGTTGCTCTACCACCCTCGACCTAATTATATTGGCCGAGCTACCTGGATCCACGAGCACACGTTTAACTTGAAATTTATTCAAAAGAAAAGAAATTACCGGTGTGTCATTATGAGGTTGAGACAAGGTCTCCATGTCCTCTTCTCTGAATAAAAGAGCATCTTCAGGTATGTAGCTCCGAGCTCGCTTTTCCCTGGTGATGGATACTTTTGTTTGCTTGAAAACGGGTCCCCGAGAGATGTCGACTCCTCTAATAATCATGTGGATGACGTGTCGTGGTTCTTCTGTTTCATTCTTCCTGTTCGCTTCCGTTTCCCGAAATTTGTTTTTAGCTCAGTCGCTGAGGAACTCTCGAAGGTGCCCTTTGCTAATTAGTCGCGCTACCTATTCTCGAAGCTGTCTGCAATCCTTAGTCCTATGACCATGGGTACCGTGATATTCACATATTAAGTTAGGTTTCCTTTGCGAATGATCTGATAGTACGAGCCTCAGCCACCTGGTATCCTTGATTTTACCTATGGCCGATACGAGGTCTGAAACATCAACGTTGAAGTTGTACTTAGATAGTGGGGGTGCCTCTACCAGACCTATGCCTGCAAAACCTTCTTTGTTTATGAGTCCCCCAGGATTCTATCCCCGATCCATCCTTTGGTCACTTCGAGGTATGTTACGCCTCGAGATATTTCTCTGATTTTCTATATACGGTTGATACCTTTCTTTACTTGGCCTCGACTCTTTTTCTGGGAGCCTCGATTCCTTTGCTAAGAGCCTTCTGGGATACACCGAGCCCGAGGGGGCCTCCAATTGATCATCCTCGACTGTGATCTTTGACTGATACCTGTTGTGCACATCCGTCAAAACTACGGCGGTACTCGATTAAGTTTTGCTTAAACTACTTTGAAGCTATCGAGCTTCGTTCATTCAAGCCCTGAGCGAAGGCTTGTACTTCCCAATCATCAGAGACCGGTGGTAATTCCATTTGTTCCAGTTGGAAGCGGGATACGAACTCCCTCAACATCTCGTTCTCTATTTGTTTGATTTTGAAGGCATCAGATTTCCTTGTAGCGACCTTGATGGCACCAACATGTGCCTTAAAAAAGGAGTCCGCCATCATGGAAAAATGAATCTATCGAGTTCGGGGGAAGGTTATGATACCACATCATGGCCCCTTTGGATAGTGTTTCTCCAAATTTTTCAATAGGATGGATTCAATCTCATCATCTCTTAGGTCGTTCCCTTTCACAACACAAGTGTAGGCAATAATGTGCTCATTAGGGTCCGAGGTCCCATTGTACTTCGGGAGATCGGGCATTCTGAATTTCTTCGGGATGGGCTTCGGGGCTGCACTTGATGGGAATGGCTTTTGAATGAACATTTTTGAATCTACACCCTTAAGAATCGGGGGTGCGCTCGGGATCTGATCGACCCTTTATAGGTCTCCAATTTCTTGTCATTAGCTTCTATCTTCTTTTGGGTCCTCGAGCATCTTCATAATGTCTATCAGTCCTACCAGATACTCCGGATCTCCTGCTGTAAGGAGCTAACAAGCCGGTGCAGTAAGAAAATGACATCTATTAAGATATCATATATCAGCCATCGGGTCGGCTCCTGATCCATTATTGCTCGACCTTTCTGGTGCCTTTTCGACTCGAGGAGCCGTTTCTGGTAGTGCTGTGCTTGGGGTTCTCTGATGGCTTTGTAGCTGAGCAATAGCCACTTGTTGTTCTTGCAACATCTCAAACATGACATGAAGGCTAACTTCCCTTTATTTTGAGCAGGGGATCCCTGTGTTTCACGCTAGTCTCCTTCACGCACATTTCCTCTGTATGAGAACTCATATCAACATGTAGAGTGTTGCGTGAGCCTTCATCGATGGGGATTTGCACTGGTGCCCTTTCAGGGTTCTACGGTGGTACACCGACACCTGAAGTAGCTGCGCCATTCTCTCCGTGATCCTCATGACCGTTGTTTTCATGTGCGTTTACTGAGTTAGACATTTCCGGACCTGAAATTGAAGATTCTTGGACAAGAAAAAGTATGAAGAATAACTTGTGTTTTTAGAAAACCAGCACTAAAACAATCACTATTATTTTTAGGCCCACGATGGGCGCCAAACTGTTTACCTTGAAAATGGTATTACAATTATATTTGATTATGTGGTTCTAAAAATATGTGATCTATTTTAATACCAGTTGTTTAGGCAGTAGATGCTAGGTGAGAAGTGAGAAAACAAAATAAGAGCGAAGGGTAATGAGATTATGCAAACCGAGAAGTGGAGGGACGGGGTCTCGAGCTTGGTCAGAATGGACCTCGAGGTCAAGTTCAAGAGCTTGACAAGGGGATGTTCAGAATGATATAGAAGTATTGAAGGCCTTGAATATGGCCTATTTGTGATTAATAACGAGAAATAAATGAAGAACAACTAATGAACACAATAAATGAAAGACAATAAATTAGTGAAACAATTGTAGAGAATGTTTAAGTTGGAGAGCAGAGAATGTTCTTGTTCCTGTATTGAATATCACGTGTCTTACAAAGTGACAAGGGTCCCCTTTATATATGAGGGGGAATCCCAATATAGTACATGTGTAATTTTTACAAAAGAGAGATGTATGGTACATCCATTTAATGCCACGGTACGAGCTTGTATTATTTTGCGTACTTGGTCAGCTTTAACCACATGCCTTTTGAGAATTTCCCGCCTTTCCATGATGGTCTTTGATATACACTGCTTCGGGGTCAAGAATCCTCGATACCCTCCCCCTAGATGCTAAAACTCGAACCTTCAGGCCTTCTGAATGCGTTAATGATCGTAAAATCGGAGCCGTATACAGAAAGTATACCTGGCAGGGGGTTAATTCCCGTGCTTAGTAAAAAACTCATTCAATGTCTTATAGCTAACATAGATTGTTTCTCTTGGTCCGGTATTTATATGACAGGGATCCTACCGTACATAACCACTCACAAGTTAAGCCTGGACTCGAAATTTCATCCGGTCAGGCAGAAAAGGAGGCCCCAGTCCGAGGTCAAGCATGCTTTCATCAAGGACGAGGTATCTAAAATCCTTAAAATAGAGTCCATCCAGGAGGTTAAATACCCGGATTGGTTAGCAAACGTAGTGGTAGTTCCAAAAAAGGGGAACAAATTAAGAATGTGTGTAGATTATAAGAATTTGAACAAAGCATGTCCCAAGGACTCCTTCCCTCTATCCAACATCGATCGCATGATCGATGCCACGGTCGGCCAAGAGATCATCATCTTTCTCGATGCCTATTCCGGGTACAGTTAAATATGGATTGACCAGGATTATTGGGAGAAAACCTCCTTCATTACTAAGTATGTCACATACTGCTATAACGTGATGCCATTCGGACTAAAAAATGCCGGTGTCACTTATCAATGCCTAGTAAACCGGATGTTTGAAGAAAAAATAGGAAAATCAATGGAGGTTTATATTGCCGACACGTTGGTTAAGTCCCTGACAGCAAAAGACCATTTAAAACATTTGCAGGAAGCTTTCAGCATTTTGAAGAAGTACAATATGAAGTTGAACCTGGAGAAATGTGCGTTCGGAGTCGGATCAGGTATTTTTCTCGGGTTCATGATATCCAACCGAGGAATCGAGATCAACCCCAGCAAAATCAAAGCCATCGAAGATATCACGATCGTAGACAACGTGAAGGCCGTGCAAAGATTAACCAGACGCATAGCCGCCCTAGGACGATTCTGTCACGACCCGAAATCCCACCTTCAGGCCGTGATGGAATCTAACATTGAACTCGCTAGACAAGCCAACGTTACTAGTAAATCCGTTTTATTCCTTTGTTATTTAGAATTTAAAAGTGAAATACAAGAAGAATAGAAACAAGAATGCGAAAGATAAGAAATTGAACAACTTAAATAATACGTACTACTAAATTTCCTTAAACATACCCCCAAAACGGGTATCACAAACTCACGAACAGTCTAATATTTTTGCTAAAAACAAAGTCTGAACAAAACAATACAACTGTCTCGGAAGTACAAGAGAAGACAGAAAAAAAAGGAATGAGATAGGACGTGACGCCAAGGCCTGGGCGGACGCCTGCAGGACTACCTCAGTGTCGCCTGTGGACTGAAGGACACTCCCTCGGTCACTGTCCACCGGGTCCGGTACCGTAATCTGCACAACATAAAGAAGTGCAAGTGTAGCATCAGTACAACCAACCCCATGTACTGAGTAAGTGTTGAGCCTAACCTCGGCGAAGTAGTGACGAGGCTAGGACACGACAAATAATAAACACCTGTGCAATTCAATAATATATAATAGAAATAACGGCAAGAAGTAAACAATTAAGAACAAATACGGGAAGAACATGCCAGGGTACAGAGGGGAAAAATATTCATTGATTAATAGAACATGGAAACCGTCTAGTATCAGAATAACAACAGGGAAATAAACAAGTGCATGACATCACCCTTCGTGCTTTACTCTCATTCTCACCAAGACAAGTGCACGACATCACCCTTCGTGCTTTGCTCTCATACTCACCAAAACAAGTGCACGACATCACCCTTCGTGCTTTACACTCATTATCATTAAGACAAGTGCACGACATCACCCTTCGTGCTTTTACCTCACATATCGGCATGGAATTAACCTTCGTGCTCTTAATATAAATAATGGCACGGCATCACCCTTTGTGCTTTTACCTCACTATATCGGCACGGCATTAACCTTCTTGATTTTAATATGAATAATGGAACGACATCACCCTTCGTGCTTTACACTCTTCCTTACCCAACAATAATCAGAACGACAATTTGGCAAGGAAGAACCACAATACAAAACATAATTTACAACATCCTGGCAAATGAAGAATACCAGAAATATCACCGTCCCGACAAGGGAACAGTAATAGAAATATCACCGTCCCGGCAAGGGACCCAGCTATAACCAATATCACTGAACGTACAACATAACCAAAATAATCCTCAACCGAACAAATAATAAACAGTGTTCACAACTCAGTTTTCCAACAATTGAATAATCTCCAAAATAGAAGCTACCTCATAAATACAGTGGATATCGAAGAAAACACATATACCATAGATATGACTCACGGGCATGCTTGATAACAAGGTATAAGTACTCGTCACCTCACCTATACATTGAACATGATACTAACACGTAGCACATATGACTCAACACCTATTCCCTCAAGCTAGGGTTACGGCAAACACTTACCTCGATTCCAATAATCCAAATCAACCCAACTCCGAAATGATAGTATCTAGACATAATCGACTCAACAATATCAATAATGCCTCAATAATTCAACCCCAAAGCCTAAATATGCATTTCCCATCATTCTTCCAAAAATGCCAAAATTTCACCCCGGGCCCGCTTGGTCCAAACACGAGGCTCGGACCAGAACCCGATAACGCATAACCCCACAAGTTCAAATAAATAATTTGTTTTGAAATTCGACCCCAAATTGAGGTTGAATTACCCTAAATTCCCAAAGCCCTAACTCTACCAAAACCCCTCAATTTCTACCTTTTAACCCATGATTTTAGGCCAAGAATCTGATAATAGTGGATGAAGATGAAAGAAAACAGAGTTAAGAACACTTACCTATGAAGTTATGGAGGAAAGGTCTCCCAAGAATCGCCCAATAAGAGTGGAGAATAAGAAGTTTGAAAAAAAATGTGTTTAATCCCATAACTATTCTGTTTTTGAACCTTTAAAATCACTAGACGAATTTACTCTACGCGATCGCGAAAAGGGAGTCGCGATCGCGGAGAGAAATGGTTTCAAACTTATGCGATCGCGAATAAGGGATTGCGATCGCATAAAACCAGAACATGGACCCACGCGATCGCAAACCAAAGATCGCGTTCGCATAGAACAAATTGTTGCCCAGCCCCCAACCCCACAAGAGACTTACGCGATCGCGGACATAGGGGTGCGATCGCGTAGACCTAAACCCTAAGGCTCCACGTTCGCACTCAGATCTTTGCGATCGCGCAGAGAAAATTGACCCCCTTCCCAAAATGCACATCGCGATCGCGTGCAACACACTGCAATCGCGGAGAAGAAATGATTGGACACTAGATACATACTAAAACACCCGTTTTTCCAACTCTTTTGCACCCCGACACCTACCCGGAACTCACCCGAGCCCTCGGGACTCAAAACCAAATATACACACGACTTCAAAATCAACCTACGAACTTATTCAAGCATTGAAATCACCAAAATATCATCAAAATAAATGAATTAACCCTCAAAAGTCATAGAATTTTCTTAAAACTTCATAAGGCTCAATTATTATGATTTTGGTCCAAAACACGTCAAACTAAGTCCGTTTGTTTCAAAATTTTACAGATAACTCACATAACACATATTGAACCTGTTCCGGGCTTCAGAACCATAATACGGGCCCGATAACACAGATTTCACATCAAAGTTCATTTTCAAAAGTCTTTCTTATTTTCAGAAAATAATTTTCTTTAAAAATTTATTTATTGGGCTTCGGACCTCAGAATTCGATTCCCGGCATACGCCCAGATCCCATATTTTCCTACAGACCCTCTGGGACCGTCAGATCACGGGTCCGGGTCCGTTTACAAAAAATGTCGACCAAAGTCAACTTTATTCCATTAATTATCATAAATTCAAATGTTCAACACATTTCAATATATAGACTTCCTGGCTACGCGCTCGGGCTGTGCACACACATCAAGGTGAGATTAACGGAGGCTTTCGGGGCCTCGGAACACAGTTTTTGCTAAATTACACAAGATGACCTTTTGGGTCATCACAATCTCCACCTCTAAAACAATCATTCATCCTCGAACGGACATAGAAAAGTACCTGAATCGGGGAAAAGGTGGGGATAACGGCTCCGCATTTCGGGCTCGAACTCCCAAGTAGCTGCCTTAACAGGCTGACCTCTCCACTGAACACGAACCGAAGGATAACTCTTCGATCTCAACTGTCACACGTGCCGAACTAATATGGCTACCGGCTCCTCCTCATATGAAAAAGCCTTGTCCAACTGGACACCACTAAAGTCAAGTACATGAGATGAGTCCGCAATATACCGGATGCACAACTGACAAACTAGGTGGCAAGGCAAGTCTGTAGGCCACCTCTCCTACCTTGTCCAGCATATCAAATGGACCAATGTACCTAGGGTTCAACTTGCCCTTCTTTCCGAATCTCATCACGCCCTTCATGGGCGACACCCGAAGAAATACCCGGTCGCCTATCATAAATGCCAAATCTCGAACTCTGCGATCCGCATAACTCTTCTGCCTGGACTGAGCTGTACGAAGTCTATCCTGAATGATCTTAACCTTGTTCAAGACATCCTGGACTAACTCAGAACCCAACAATATAGCATCTCCCGGCTCGAACCATCCAATTGGAGACCGACACCGTCTACCATACAACGCCTCATACGGAGCCATCCGAATGCTCGACTGATAGTTGTTGTAGGAAAACTCAGCTAAAGGCAAGAACTGGTCCCATGAACCACCAAAGTCAATAACACAATCTCGCAACATATCCTCCAAAATCTGAATAGTGTGCTCGGACTACCCGTCCACCTGAGGATGAAATGCGGTGCTCAAATCAATCTGTGTGCCCAACTATCGCTGAAATACTCTCCAGAAATGGGAGGTAAACTGAGTACCTCGGTCTGATATAATATATATGGGAAAACCATGCAGTCTAACAATCTCTCTCGTACGGATCTTTGCCAACTTCTCTGCCGAATATGAAACTAATACCGGAATGAAGTGCGCTGACTTGGTCAGCCTATCCACAACGACCCATACTGCATCAAACATCTTCTGAGTCTGTGGGAGTCCAACTACAAAGTCCATGGTGATACGCTCCCACTTCCACTCGGGAAGCTGAATCTGCTGTATCAAACCACCAGGCCTCTGGTGCTCGTACTTAACCTGCTGACAGTTCAAACACTGAGCTATATAAACTACAATATCCTTCTTCATCCTCCGCCACCAATAGTGCTGCCGCAAGTCCTGGTACGTCTTTGCGGCGCCCGGATGAATAGAATACCGGGAACTATGGGCCTCCTGAAGTATCAACTCACGAATACCATCCACATCAGGTACACAAATCGGTCCTTGCATCCTCAAAACTCCCCCAATATCAACCGTAACCTGCTTGGCATCTCCGTGCCTGACTCTATCTTTAAGAACACATAAATGGAGATCATCATACTGCCTGGACCGAATACGGTTGTCCAAAGAAGAACGGGCTACGGTATGGGCCAAAACTCTGCCAGTCTCAGAAACCTCCAATCTCACAAATCGGGTGGCTAAAGCCTGAACATCTAAAGCAAGAGGTCACTCTCCGACTGATAAATAGGAAAGACTACCCATACTGGCTGACTTCCGGCTCAAGGCATCGACCACCACATTGGTCTTCCCCGGATGATAAAGAATGGTAATATCATAATCATTCAGCAACTCTAACCATCTCCTCTGCCTCATGCTCAACTCCTTCTATTTAAACATATACTGTAAGCTCTTATGATCTGTGAACACCTCACATGGCGTACCATACAAATAATGCCTCCAGATCTTCAATGCATACACAATAGCTTCTAACTCCAAGTCATGAACTGGATAGATCTTCTCATGGACCTTCAACTGACAAGAGGCATATGCTATAACCTTGCCATCCTGCATCAACACTGCACCAAGCCCAACCCGTAAAGCATCACAATACACGGTATACGATCCTGAACCTGTGGGTAAAACTAACACTGGTGCCGCGGTCAAGGTTGTCTTGAGCTTCTGAAAGCTCACCTCACACTCATCAGACCACCTGAACTAGGCACTCTTCTGAGTCCACCTGGTCATCGGGGCTGCAATGGATGAAAAACCCTCCACAAACCGGCGATAATAACCTGCTAAGCCCAAGAAACTCTGGATCTCTGTAGCTGAGGTGGGTCTTGGCCAATCTCTGACTGCTGAAACCTTCTTGGGATCCACCTGAACACCCTCTGACGATACCACATGGCCTAGAAATACAAATGAACTCAACCAAAACTCACACTTGGAGAATTTGGCATACAACTGACTATCCCTTCAGAGTCTGGAGGACGACTCTAAGGTGCTGTTCATGCTCCTCCCGGTTGCGAGAGTATATCAATATATCATCAATGAAAACAATCATAAATGAGTCCAAATAGGGCCTGAACACTCGGTGCATCAACTCCATGAAAGCAGCGGGGGCATTGGTTAGCCCAAATGACATCACCAAGAACTCATATTGCCCATAACGAGTGCGAAAGGCTGTCTTAGGTACATAAGACGCCCTAATCCTCAGTTGATGGTAACCAGATCTCAAATCAATCTTGGAAAACACTGAAGCACCCTGAAGCTGGTCAAATAGATCATCAATCCTCGAAAAAGGATACTTGTTCTCAATAGTAACCTTATTCAACTGCCGGTAGTCAATACACATCCTCATCGAGCCATATTTCTTCTTGACAAAGAATACTAGAGCACCCCAAGGAGAAACACTAGGCCGAATGAAGCCTTTATCCAACAAATCCTGCAACTAATCTTTCAACTCCTTTAACTATGGCGGGGCCATACGATACGGCGGAGTAGAAATAGGCTGGGTGCCCTGAGCTAACTCAATACAAAAATCAATGTCCCTATAGGGTGGCATACCCGGCAGGTCAGCAGGGAATACCATTGGAAACTCACGAACCACGGGCACAGACTCCAGGGAAGGAACCTCGGCGCTAGAATCATGAACATAGGCCAGATAGGCTAAACAACCCTTCTCAACCATGCGCCGAGCCTTCATATAAGAAATAACTCTACCTGAAGAATGACTAGGAGTCCCTCTCCACTCCAAACAAGTCACCCCTGGCAAAGCCAAGGTCACTATCTTGGCATGACAGTCCAGAATAACATAATAGGGGGATAACCAATCCATACCCAATATAACATCGAAGTCAACCATATCCAGAAGAAAAATATCAACCTGATTCTCAAGACCACCAATGACTACTAAGGAAGCACGCTAGACTCAATCTACCACTATAGAATCACCTACCGGTGTAGAAACATGTACAACAATACTCAAGGAATCACGAGGCATACTAAAATAAGGGGAAAATATGAAGACACATAGGAGAATGTATAACCCGGATCAAATAACACCGAAGCCTCTCAGCTGCAAACTAAAATAGTACCTGTAATAACTGCATTAGAAGCCTCAGCATCAGGCCTGGCAGGAAAAGCATAGCACCGGGGCTGGGCCCCTCCGATCTGAACATCTCTGGGTCGATCTACTGTGGGCTGACCTCTACCTCTCGTGTCCTGTCCTCCACCTCTATGAGTCTGACCTCCACTTCTAGCACCTCGACCTCCACCCCTAGTTGGCTGAGGGGGTGGGGGTGCACCTAGTGCAGGAATTATAGCACGAGAGCGCTGATGCTGAGAACTACCAGAAGCTCGGGGGAAATACCTAAAAATATGCCCTGGATCACCACAAGAGTAACAAGCCCTCTGCTACTGAGGCTGCTGGCCCTGAAACTATCCCTGTCGACCAGAATAACCACCCTGGAAGCTCTGAAGCGACGGTGCACTGACAGTGGCTGATGGTGCACTGTGGGATACCTGAAGCGCCGACTGGAATGGCCTAGGAGGATGACCTCTGCCAAAAGAATCTCTGCCTGCAGATGAGGCACCACTGAACTGACCTGAATAGCGAGGGATCTTGTCAGTCCCCTGACCACTGCCCTATGATAAGACCATCTCAATACGCCTGGCCACATTGGCCGCCTCCTAGAATGAAATATCAGTACCTGCCTCTCTGGCCATTTGGAGTCTAATAGGACGAGCTAGACCCTCAATAAACCTCCTCACCCTCTCACGATCAGTGGGGAGTATCATGATAGCATGTCAGGCCAAAGTAATGAACCTGGTCTCATACCGTGTAACAGTCATAGATCCCTGCAGGAGGCGCTCAAATTGCCTCCGAAGACCCTCCCTCTGTGTAACTGGTAGAAACTTCTCCATGAACAACTCGAAGAACTGAGCCCAAGTCAATGGTGCAGACTCAGCTGGCCTGGTCAAGCAATAGTCTCTCCACCAAGTCTTGGCAGTACCAGAAAGACGGAATGTAGCAAAATCAACTCCATTGGACTCCACAATGTCCATGTTCTGAAGAACCTCATAGCAATTGTCCAAGAAATCTTGGGGATCCTCTGATGATGCACCAGTAAATGTAGTAGAAAATAGTTTGGTGAACCGATCCAACCTCCATAAAGCATCGGCAAACATGGATGCCCCCTCAACTTCCTATGCCACAAAACTGGGCTGAGTTGCTCCAGCTGCCTGAGGTTTTGGAGTCTGGAACTGCGGAGCTAGCTGCTCTAGTGTGCGGGTAGTAGGAGTCTGGGTCCCTCCCCAGCCTGGGAGACGGCTGGTGTAGTAGGAAGAAGACCAGCCTGAGCCACGCTCTCCATAAGGCCCACTAAACGGACCAGAGCATCCTGAAGAACCGGGGTGGCAGTGAACCCCTCTGGGACCTGAGCTGGTCCAACTGGAACTGCCTGCGTAGGAACCTCACTGGAAAAGTCTACCTGTGGGTCCTCCGTTGGTGCTGATGCTCTAGGTTGAGTCCTGGCTCTGCCTCGGCCTCTAACACAGCCTCGGCCTCGGCCCCTCGCAGGAGCTGCAACAGGAGGATCGGGCTGCTAATCAGTAGATGAGGAAGTACGCGTTCTCACCATCTCCGAGAGAATAGAATAGAAAATCAGTTAGCATTTAGAATTCAAACCGCACGACAGAGAAGAATAAATGTGAAGTTATTTTGCAGCCTCTGGGGGATAAGTACATACGTCTCCGTACCGATCCCTCAGATTCTACAAGTTTGTCCGTGAATTATGAGACCTAAGCAACCTAGAGCTCTGATACCAACTTGTCACGACCCGAAATCCCACTTTCAGGCTGTGATGGCGTCTAACATTGAACTCGCTAGACAAGCCAACGTTACTAGTAATTCCGTTTTATTCCGTTGTTATTTAGCATTTAAAAGTGAAATATAAGAAGAATAGAAACAAGAATGCGGAAGGTAAGAAATTCAACAACTTAAATAATACGTACTAGAGGAACAAGCTCTACTAATAAAACCTCATTCCTAATTCTAAGTTTAAACATGTCATCTTGTAAATTATATTGAAGGCGATAGAAGGTCCGGTGGTTTGAGAATAGATATTAAAGGTAAATTCCGACTCGAGGTATGTATGGATAACTTTAATCCTTGTAGAGTCACCTTGTTAGTGTCCGAGCATTCGGTATGAATTCCTGGCTTGATTGTATTTGAAACGATTGTACTATGGTGATGAGGTCAAGGATCATGTTCTCTGAATGACTTAGTTGGTTACCATGTCATTATGGTACTTGAGATTTTGAAATATGAGTCTTTGTGCTTACTCTATCATGTGTAAAACTCGTTATATGCTTGAACTTATCGGTATGAAAGGAAGTGCTACTAAATGAATGAAAATGGTAACGAACCCAATTGTTGAATGTATCCAAGTGCTAAAGGTTATGTAGTGAATGATGTGAAAGAAATGTGAATTGATTTAAATAAGCTAAATAGTTATGGCATACCCTACATGAATCACTACTTGGTAAAGATTATTGTACCCTTGATTGCACATGGTTGTTTGGTTGTTATGAATTTATACTCTTGATGATAGAAGTCCTTGTGATTGAATTGTTGAATTTTATTTCTATCTAAATGATGTCCGATGGGATCGGGTTGTGCGCCGCAACACGTGAAATAAGGGTGGTACGTTTAGAAGTAATAAGGGTGGAATGTGATTGTACGGTGGGATCGGGTTGCACGCCGCAACAGAAGAAATAAGGGTGGAATGATGAGAAGGAATAAGGGTGGAATATGATTGTACGGTGGGATCGGGTTGCGCGCCACAACAGGAGAACAATTGAAATAAAAAACTGCGAAAAACCTCATTTTGTGATTCTCTGTATCTCTGCGCAATATTTGTTTGGTTTATTTGACTTCCTCCTATCTGTGCGCCGTTTGATTTTACTTAGAGTAAAGTTTGTTCATACATACTGGTACTATTCCATGTTATTAACGTCCTTTTTTCCGGGGGTGCTACGTCTTTTATATGTATGTAGGTGGTTCTATAGCAGGTAGCTCCGTCCGCCAATAGTGGTGCCTTCTCTTCATCCCTTCAGCAGTACTGGTGAGCCCTATTCCTCTCGGGGCTGTACGTAGTCTATGTCATCTCTTTTGTATATTTTGGTTCTCTTAAGGTATAGCCGGGGCCTTGTTTCCGGCAAGTATGTATATTCTTCTCCGTACCTTTAGAGGCTCCGTAGACACTTTGTGGGTTGTATATATTTTGGGTAGTAGTTGTAATTATTCGTAATCGTGGTCCCGTGTTGGAAATGTTGTGCTTAGTTTGTTTATTTTGGTATTATCAAATGTTGAAGATTTAAAAGAGTAAAATGGACTTATGTTGTAAATTCATACTTTGATTCCATTTGCTATTTCATTTATAAATTTGTATATTATAAACACGGGGTAATGCGTTGGGTAGGAAAGGCAATCCAGGTCCGCTTGACCGGGATCATCCGGTTAGGCGCCGGTCTCATACCTCGGTTTTGAGGTGTGATAGAAGAATATATACATAATAAAAAGAAAAAGGAAAATGTTATCAGTAATTACAAACCAAATGTCAAATCATCCAAATATCAAATAAACTGCACCCTCCGAATAAAAATAAGCATTGACCCCAATGCTTAATAAAATAAGAATAAGGAAAGGTAAGAGTAAACATGACTCCCTATGTGGACTTGGACACCTCTGTGTCTATAGCAACATCACCGTCCTCAGCCTCCTCTAACAGGATCTTATGATCCTCGGCTCTGGGACTAGCTGGGTTGGTCAACATCTGTCACACTGCCTTAGTATTGTCGGCAGCCAAGCCTGGCTCCTCAGACTGGCCAGCTGGTGCCACTAGTGCTGATGGTGCTTCTGGATCTGTTGCCATCAGCATATCAAATGGAAGGTCCCCAGCGGCTTCTATCATGGTCACCTCTCTTCTCAGTCTGTCTACTGATTTCTTGGATGCCTGGGATTTCTTCATTTTCTTTACCTGCTTCCCAAGCTCCTCAATTACTGATCCATGTGCTACCAAAGTGTTCATGTTGGTCTGCTGGTTCTCCAAAATCTTCTTTAATGTATCCTCTACAATTGGAGGAATCTGGGGTGCCGAGGTAGATGTCTTGGCTGCAACAGCACTGGATAAGTCAATCCGCTTTGCAGTAGCTGTCTATATTCCAGTTGTTGAGGCTCGCCATTGTCTAGGAGACTCGCAATGCAGATAGTTGATGAGCGGGCATAGGCACCGACCTCAAAGTCAAGGTGGAGGGAACTGATGCTGAAGTCCCTGAAGAAAGAGGTGGAGGCATGGCAGCTGTACTGGCAGAAGTCACTGCTGAAGTGGAATTCATGTCTGCTCAGTCTGCCACTACCACCGAAGGCTCACCAGACTGGACCACGGTAGTAGTTGGGTGACCCTTATTCTTCGGGTTCCTCGGGCCCTTTAGAGAATACCAAATAAAAGGATTCTTTTCCCGAACCTTTGTGTAAAAATTCTTCGGCTCCACGCTCGCATTCGTAAGGTACTCCATGATAGTCATGGGATACAGGTAGGAGCTGTCACCTTTCCTGCCAGCCAAAGACATGTTGGCCGACATCATGACACCTACATTGATTGGGTACCCCGCCATGATAGAGGCAACTAGCACTGCCCGCGGGATTGGGAGATTTGTGTCATTCTGGCATGGGTCTATTCTGCTACACACAAACGTCTGCCATCCCTTTGCCTCAAAATTCAGGGTGTTCCGCTGAATAGGAACCCCTGTTGTGATCTATGGTGGTGGTGGTCCCGGAGCTGCCAGAATCCCAGCTAGCCATGGGCGAGCTGCATCGCCCATAGCCAGATTTTCCAAGTATTGCACCGGATCAACATCCTCCAACACTAAGTACGTGTTCAAGGTGCTCGGGTAAAACCTCACTTTCAGATTCCTCACTTTCGTCACTTGGTCCCCTTCTTTATGTGCGCCACATTGGCGTAAAATTCTGAACCAGGTAATCTTTGGCATCTACCACACTTTGAGTGAACAATGTCCATCACTTTCGCACCAAGAATTGTCTCGACACCGCCAGATTGTATTTATCAAGATCTTTCAACAAGAACTGACACTCAAGAGTGAGCGATCTCGACAACCACCACTCTTGGAAACTATTGAATATAGTTAGACTGACAGACCTATCTTCCTAAATTTCTTTCTTCTTTGACCTCTCAAGGCCGGAAACTCTGGTATCACCCCTCGGGATATCATCCACATCCACTATAGTAGCTGGTGCGTTGGGGTATGTGTAGATTAGGGCTCAGAAGTCTGACTATCACCTTCCAAATCCTCAGAAGTGCTCTCAGAAGTGGAAGGCTCGTCTCCGGGTTGACATCTTCCTTGAGGCTATTGTAGCTGTGATTGAACAAAAAGCTGCTCTTACACTTAGTCAACCTCTTATGCTTCCCTAGACGGGACATAAGAACTTGATTCAGAGGGCTCTGCAGCTCTACCTCGGCCAGCTATCGCCTTTTTTGATATAACTTTCTAAAGGGCTAGGGGTAAAGTTCTCTTGCCTCGGCCTCGGGAATGTTCACCCCTCCCCTTTGATGTATTAAGATGACCATGTGATCTAATGATATTCTGCACAAAATAGCAGTAGGAGTCAGTTCTAGTACAAGTGCAGGTAAGCAGAAAGTTGCAGAACAAAACATGTTGCAGGGTGGGGAAGTTCGGTCCGCACAATTACAAGTGCGACCGCAGGTTGGGTTGTGCAGACCGCACAATTTGAAAGTGCGACCGCAGAGATGAAACTGCGGTCCACACAAGTTTAATGTGACTGCACATAAGTGTGGGCCGCACATTTTTGAGTGCGGCCGCAAAGTGAATACATTAAAAATGGAAACTCTCTGTAAACAGAGAATGCCTGGATCTCGACTGCACATACTTTTTTGTGGCCGTGGTTGAATTTTTGCGGACCGCACAATTACAAGTGCGATCCGCACAAACTTTCCAAACCAGATGCCCTAAGCTACACTTCTACGGACCGCACAATTCCTTGTGCGGCTGCACATTTCAAAATTCAATTGGGCATAGTTCTTTAAGGTTACGATATTATGAACAAATTGAACATGGTAGTAGTGATTAAACATTATCAACCAAATACCCATTCCCCAAATAGGAACTAGGAGTTTAACTAACACAAATTACACCCCACATAGATATGAAATTGACATATGGTCTAAAATAACTAATAAATTATAAACTAAGTAAGAAAATTGAAGAATTCTAGAAACAATTTGAACATACCATTGATGAAGTGGTGTTAAGGAATGATCATAGATGCTTAATTAAGTGGCAGATGATTGACTCAGTAGTGTGCAAGATTTTAACCTTTATATTAATTTCTCAGAGATTCGAAAGTCTCAACAGTAGCCTTAAGGCTACTATTAATACTGTACGGGATTGGCTAATGGTTCAAGAGATGAGCCGCAGAATTCCTTCTACGGTCCGCACTCTGTTACCTGTTGTTTAATTTCCCTCTCTTGATCTGTGGTCCACAGAATCAGGTGTGCGACTGAAGATTTTGGTGCGGACCGCAGATTTCCTTATGCGGCCGCACTCTTTCCATGTCTCAGACAAACAAACTTCAGAGACTTTGCTTTTTCCATTTCAAGTTGTGCGGTCCGCACAAGAATTGTGCGGCCACAGTTGCCTTCTATTGTAGCATTCAAAATTGTGCGGTCCTCACACTTAGCCAATTTTTCTAAGGCAGTTTCTGTAAAAAACACTCATTCATGCAACACACTTCAAAACTCGTTAGCACAAAATAAGACCTATCTACAAAAGAAGAACAAGAAAAAGAAACATAGGTTGCCTCCCAAGAATCTCCTTATTTACCATCGCGGCATGGCGCTGATTAACATCACTTGAAATGAATTACCGCCACGACGTGGCCATCACCAAATCTTCCGAGGTAATGCTTCACTCGGTGACCATTGTCGCGCCACCTTTTTTTCTTCCTCGCGTAATATCGGGTTTATACATTGGTTGGGACAACTCTTTCCTTTTGGGAAAGGGGTTTGCATATTTTTAAGAGTCACCACCTAACGATTTTAACGGTGCGTTAGGGCACCTAAGGGGTTCAATTACAACTACGTTGCTAACCATAGATTTGGGTAAGGGATTGAAATTATCCTAAGGGGAAGGTGTTAGGCACCCTTCAGGATCCACAAGTGTGGTTCCCGGCCAAATGGTTTCGTGAATTTGTACAACTAGAAAATAACAAGTAAAGGCTCAAATAAAAGGGGATTTAAGTCTTAATCATATAAATGTTTAGAAAACAATAGAGATGATTATGAACTAGCGTATACAGGTATCCTAGGTTTATAATAATATGGATCACATCAATACAATACCCGGTAATCACTTCTCGAAGAGGGTCTATACGTGGTATTAGCGCACCGGTCATCATATCCATATTCTACCCTTCCCACCCCGTGAAGGTAATTAAAGCGTGTGTTGGTTGCAGATTCTATTGCATGCTATTACCCGTCCCATCCTACCAGTCCTGGTGCAGGCTAGGACTACTATCCTAAAAGGAAGTACTAGGTTGACCCCTAGGTTTAAAGGACAAGATTCTAAGCGACAATCAACGAAAATTAGGACTTCAGATAAGGGAAAACAAATAAGAGCAGATATGAGGCCCAAGTATTCCTCCACATATTATGCACAGGATTAGCACGACTCAAACAAAAGTAAGGCCTTATTAACTTCAAAACCTAAGGCATGATAACTAGGTGAGAATGCAATAGCGAGGCAGTTTTATTACTGATTTCAGAGGATGAATTTTATCAGTTTCTTACTGATTATAACCATTAATAGTCAAGCAGCATGTATAAAGAAGTATGTTTCCAGTTTTAATAGATTTAACACCTAGGCATTGCTTAAGGATATGACAATACTAAGTAATTACCCAGATTATTAAAGAAACTATTACAAGTTAGTTTGCCTAAACATGCTGTAGTTAGGGGTTGCAAAAAATACAGATCTATTACTAGTTGTTTGGAAACATGATGAAATTATTTTTTAGGGGCCCTTTTCATGCAATCAGTAGTTAAACTAGGTGTTGAATGAGGTCCTAAGACATGATATCTAATATGCACACATAGGGATGCAGAATGGGTGGTATGCAAAATTCCTAGACAGGATTTCTAAATGCATAAAGTAACAGTATTTGAACATGCTATGCAGCAAGTATGAGGATGACTTGTTTATTAGCGCATTATTATCCTGAGCATGATTCCTAGGTGTACCACAAAATTACATCGATATCAGAACTGGTTTACATGAATAACATTTAATTCTAGAGCGTGATTTCTATATGATAAATGATAATACTATAATAGGATGCTGAAACAGTAAACATGGACCTAAGGAACATGATATCTAATGCTTGCATACAATCAACTCTAAGCATGAATTTCGAATGCACACGTAAGAAATGTAAACTTAGAGGCATCGTGTCTACCCTTTAACATGGATAATCTATATAACTACCCTTCCCTTTCCACCATCCATTCCCAAATATTTGTTTACAAATTATTACAGGCTGGGAATTATGAATTACACAACCAAAGGAAAAAGAAGAAGTTACTTCTATACGGAGCCTTCAATTAGGCTCAGATCTTCCAAACCTCAATGGCTTTGGTGTTTCATAGCCTTTCATAGTACGGGTGTGTCAAAGTCCCCTAAGGACCTCAAGGGCTCCCGGGCAGTGCTCACACCTAGACATAGCCAAAAAGTTAAACATGTGCAATGTGGGAAGTGCCAGCCTTGTGTGTCAGAGTTCAGAGGACACTCAAAGGGTCCCCAAAGCAGTTCTCACACGTAGGGGGCTGAACTTACATTTCTAAGAGTATATGTGAGAGTGATTTTTAATGCAGATGGAGGTAGCCTTATGCAATATGCAAATACAGATGGAGGTAGCGTTTGACCTCGGAAGGTAGAAAGGTAGCCTTATGCAATATGCGAATGCAGATGGAGGTAGCGTTTAACCTCGGAAGGCAGAAAGGTAGCCTTATGCAATATTTAAGGAAGGGCGTCATAAATTCCTAGCTGGTGTTAAATTGCGGTAGAGCACTGTGATAATGAAGCATTGTTTGTGCTGATAATAAGTGTTGGCATGACGAGTTTGAGGAACGATGTCTGTCCTTGGAGCGGATAATATATTTCGGGACTTTTGCAATTTTGTGCCTACATCCAAAAAAAGATCGTGAGTTTTGTAAAGGGGAAACGTTAGTTCGCATTCCTGCTGGCCTTGCTTGGCTCGTTTTCTTGATCATGATGATACTGTCTGTGTCATTGGGGTAGCGTTCGCTAAACAAGCTGCTTCAGAAAAAATAAATATGCATGATTTTTTGTTAAAGTATAATATATAATCTAAAATAGTTTTAGATGAACCGAAGACATGAAACGGCTTGAGACATTGTGACCTCTCCTGCTGTGGAATTTTGAGGGTCCTCCTCAAAATTTTTCCCGCAGTTTGCTGGGTGGACGCCTCTAACTGTTGCTCGCGCTGTGACTAGCTGAACTTTCTTCATAATTTTGAGGGTCCTCCTAAAAATTCTACCCCAGTTGGCTGGGTGAATACTTGTGGAATGTTACTCGCTTCGGAATTTTGAGGACCCTCCTCAAAATTTCGCCCCAGTTTCCAATTGCGGGGAAAAATAAATTTTTATTGAGTTGTGACCGAACCCATAGGGCTGCCTACGTATCCCCTCTTAAACAGGAATCAGGTCAGGCATAGTTCAATTTACATCACTGAGAAAGCATATGATTACGCATAGTAACGCTTGACTGCATCTGAATTGATCGGCCAAACTTCTCCGTCCATTTCTGCAAGTATGAGTGCTCCTCCTGTCAGCACTCTATGAACCATGTACGGACCTTGCCAGTTGGGAGAGAACTTCCCATTGGATTTATCTTGATGAGGAAAGATTTTCTTTAACACCAGCTGCCCTGGTGTGAATCGTCTCGGCTTGACTTTCTTGTTGAAGGCCCTGGCCATTCTATGCTGATATAGTTGACCATGACATACTGCATTCATTCTCTTCCCGTCTATATGGTCTAGTTGCTCATAACGGCTTCTTACCCATTCTGCATCGCTGAGCTCAGCTTCCTGTATAATTCTTAGAGATGGAATCTCCACTTCGGCAGGAATTACAGCCTATGTACCATAAACTAGCATATAGGGAGTTGCCATGTTGATGTGTGGACAATGCTGCAGTATCCCAGTAAAGCGAATGATAACTTTTCATGCCACTGCTTGTGCCTTTCTATCATCTTTCTTAGTATCTTCTTGATGTTTTTGTTAGCAGCCTCTACGGCTCCATTCATCTGACGTATATATGCTGTGGAATTCTTGTGTTTGATCTTGAAAGTTTCACACATAGCTTTCATCAAGTCACTGTTGAGAATAGAACCATTGTTGGTGATGATTGACTCGGGAACTCCGAACTGACAAACAAGGCGGTCGCGGACAAAGTCGGCCACGACTTTCTTAGTAACTGCTTTGTAGGAGGCTGCTTCGACCCATTTAGTGAAGTAGTCAATGGAGACCAAAATGAACCTATGGCCATTGGAAGCGGAAAGCTCAATTAGTCCAATAACGTCCATACCCCAAGTGGCGAACGACCATGGTGAGCTGGTTGCATTGAGATCATTTGAAGGCACTTTTATCATATCCCCATGTATCTGGCAGCGGTGGTACTTCCGGACATATTGGATGCAGTCCATTTCCATAGTCATCCCAAAGTAACCAGCTCAAAGTATTTTCCTTGCTAGAACAATACCGTTCATATGTGGGCCACAGGTCCTTGTATGAACTTCTTCCAGCAATTTTGATGCTTCTTTTGCGTCAACACGCCTTAATAACCCCAAATCGGGAGTCCTCCTATACAAGATTCCTTCGCTGTGGAAAAAATTGTTGGACAATCTTCGAAGTGTGCGTTTCTAAGTGGAATTTTCAACCTCGGCGTATTCTCCTTTTGCCAAGTACTTAGCGATGTCATGAAACCAAGGATTTCCGTCTGCTTCTTCTTTGATATGGGCACAGTAAGCTGGCTGATTATGGATCTTTATGGGAATAGGGTCAATGAAATTCTTGTCCAGATGCTGGATCATTGAGGACAATGTAGCTAATGCGTCGGCGAACTCATTCTGGATTATGGGGATGTGCCGGAACTCTATCTTTGTGAACCTCTTTCTTAACTCATGTACGTGGTGCAGATACCACAGTAGCTTGGAATTATTTGTTTCCCATTCTCCTTGTACCTGATGTACCAATAAGTCTGAATCACCGATCAGTAACATCTCCTGGACGTTCATATCAATGGCCATATTGAGCCCCAAGATGGATGCTTCATATTCGGCCATATTGTTGGTGCAAGGGAACCTGATTTTGGCGGATATCGGATAATGATGACCGGTCTCTGATATTAGTACTGCGCCAGTACCGACTCCCTTGATGTTTGCTGCTCCATCAAAGAACATCCTCCAACCATCATAGGATTCTGCAATATCTTCTCCTATGAATGATACCTCTTCATCCGAAAAATATGTTTTCAGGGGTTCGTATCCTCCGTCTACGGGATTCTCAGCAAGATGGTCAGCCAGAGCTTGTCTTTTAACTGCCTTTTGAGTCATGTAAACAATGTTGAATTCGCACAGAAGGAATTGCCACTTAGATAGCATGCCAGTGGGAATGGGCTTCTGAAAGATGTACTTTAATGGATCCATCCTTGATATGAGATATGTTGTGTAGGCATAGAAGTAATGTCTCAGCTTTTGGGAGACCCAAGTTAGAGCACAACAGGTACGCTCTAATAGAGAATACCAGGCCTTATATGGAGTGAACTTCTTGCTGAGGTAATAAATAGCTTGTTCCTTCCTTCCTGTTTCATCGTGCTGCCCCAGAACGCAGTCGAAATCTCCATCTAATACTGCAAGATAGAGTACCAAAAGGTTTGCATGGCTCGGGCGGCACTAAGACTGGCGGTGTTGACAAATATTCATTGATTCTATCGAAAGCCTTTTGAAAATCATCGGTCCACTCGGTCGCAACGTCCTTCTTTAGCATCTTACATATTGGCTCACAGATGACTGTAGATTGTGCTATAAACCGACTGATGTAATTAAGTCTCCCCAGGAAACTCATCACATCTTTCTTGTTCCTTGGCGGTGGTAGTTATTGAATGGCTTTGACCTTGAACGGATCCAATTCTATTCCTCGACGGCTCACAATAAATCCCAGCAACTTCCCAGCAGGAACCCCGAATGTGCACTTCGCGGGGTTTAGTTTCAGATTGTATTTTCGCAATCTATTGAAGAACTTCCCCAAATTCTCCATGTGATCAACAAATTTCTTTGATTTGATAATGACATCATCTACGTACACCTCGATCTCCTTATGAATCATGTCATGGAATATGGTGGTCATGGCCCTCATTTAGGTGGACCCTGCATTCTTCAAGCCGAATGGCATCATCTTGTAACAATACACTCCCCACGGCGTGATGAATGCAGTTTTCTCAACATCTTCCTCATCCATACAAATTTGGTTATAACCAGCGAAGCAATCCACGAGACTGAAATTCATGCTTAGCGCAGTTATCAATCAGAATGTGTATATTGGGCAAGGGGAAGTCGTCTTTCAGACTTGCCCGGTTGAGATCCCGGTAGTCGACGCAGACTCTGACCTTCCCGTCGTTCTTTGGGACGGGTACAATGTTGGCTAACCATGTCGGGTACTCCACTACTCAGATCTGCTTGGTAACTTCATTGATTTTCAAACCCATGTCAGGTTTGAACTTTCTAAGCTTTTTTTTCACTGGTGGATTGGATTGGTTGGAAGTTTGTGAGCCACAATAGACGTACTTCGACTAGTCATGTCATCATACGACCATGGAAATACGTCCTCATACTCTCTTAGAAACACTGTGTATTCTTTCTCTTCTGATGGTGATAAATGAATGCTGATGCGAGTCTCCTTGACATTTTCTAAATCCCCCAGGTTGATAACTTCGGTCTCATCCAGGTTAGACTTAGGTCTGTTCTCAAAGTTCTCAACTTCTGTGACAATCTCGTCAGGTATGTCGTCTTCCTCTGAATCAATGTTTGTTTGCTACGTTGTCTAATTGCATGTACAGTCATCGATTCATCAAGACAAGTTATAGTAATGCTGTATAAATAAAGTAATGGGAGAAAACAATAGGAATAAATATCAGATTAGTAAGAGAAATTTAGAAGATGCTTTGATAGATTGAATAATTGTTTTGAACATTGAAGATCTTTATTGCAAAAATTGAATAATGCAGGAAAAGGAAAATCATTTAGTAAATAAAACAGTAAATAATTCTTGTTTTAGCCTTGCAACCCCGAGGCTCGTCGGGATTTGGTTGTCTTGATAGACCAGTTCTTGAGATATATCCCCTTGATTACAGTCTGTATGGAAAGTCCTTCCTCCCCCCCCCCCTCGAGAACAACACATCAATCCATATCTTCATCCTCTAGGAACAAACTCCTCATCGCTGCAAATGTTTCTTCCTCGTCTGAACCGTAAATAGTGTCGGCCTGCTTGAAAGTATGCTCAAGATGAGGTATCAGCTGATCCAAAGGGTAATAGGGACCGCGCCAAGGTGGCGACCAGTCGTTGAATTCCTGCCAAGTGTAGTCATACCCCAGACCGAAAGTGGTGCCAGGTTCCTTGAGCTTTATGGGCTTCGTGATCCTTTGGAATTTCTTACCGAGCCCTTTGCCTAGCTCATATCCTCTCCAGTTCAGGATTCTCTATATCTTGTTGTCCCACCACTTGTCCTTGTCGATAGCATTGACCCGTTCAATGTGGTGGTAAGTTCCTCTTCCTATCTTCCTTTTTCTGTCAATCACCGGAATAGTTTGACGACTATAAATGGGGTTGCTACCGTCACCATGAATAATCACCTCTTGGTGGTTCCACTAGAATTGTACCGCCTGATGTACCTTTGATGTTACGGCCCTAGCAGGATGAATCCAGGGTCGTCCCAACAACAGGTTGTAGGATGCTGGAACATCTATCACCTGGAAATCCATTTCGAACCAAGTCGGTCCCATCTGCACACATAGAATGATCTCCCCCATGGTGGACCTCTGAGAACCGTCAAAGGTTTTCACATTGATCGCCCCATCCCTTATCTCATGTAACTCTTTACCCAATTTCTTGAGTGTTATCAACGGACATATGTTAAGACTGGAACCTCCATCGAACAAGATTCTTGTGATGAAATGATATTCGCATTGCACGGTGATGTGCAGCGCTTTGTTGTGCCCCAATCCTTTAGGTGGTAGTTCATCCTAATGAAAAGTGATTTTATGACTCTCCAGTACGTAGCCTACCATATTGGCCATTTCCCCACTAGTGATGTTGTTTGGCACATATGCTTCACTCAACACTTTCAACAAAGCATTTGTGTGTGTTTTTGAATTCTGCAGCAGAGAGAGGATGGATATCTGTGCCGGTGTCTTGTTCAGCTGGTCGATGACTGAATACTCCTTAGCATGTACCTTTCTCTAAAGGTCATCAGGACCTGTTTTGATAAGGGGAGGTCGGTTGGCAGGCTGCTTGCTTGATTCGGCCAGATGCTCAGGGGTGTAGACCCTACCAGTTCTCGTCATACCCTATGCTGCGACAACTTCCTCAGAAATTAGGGACATATTATCAAAGACCAATCAGGAACTTAGGGTTTAGGACTAGAAATTAGGGATTTCAACACAGCAAGTCATATAAG
This sequence comes from Nicotiana paniculata, assembly GCA_005239505.1. Lineage (NCBI taxonomy): Eukaryota > Viridiplantae > Streptophyta > Magnoliopsida > Solanales > Solanaceae > Nicotiana > Nicotiana paniculata. Next base: position 109,760 of record ML333524.1, read on the forward strand.
ATAGAGAAACTTGAATGAATCGTTAAAACACAGTAGAGACTTTAGGATAATACTGAAAAGTCATGGAAGAATCGTTTAAGAGGGGTCATGAAACCCTAGTTTGAAAACGGAAAGCCTTTTTTAGAGGAAATCGGAGAATCTTTGAGAAAAACAACGAAATAGATCAAAACATACACAAATCTATCATAGATCTAAAAGAATCAGAAAGTTTTAAGAGTTAGGGTTTTACAGAAAACATCAGAGAAGATGAGAAAGACCTCGAACATCACTGGCTCGAGCCTCAGGGTCATAAACCCTACTCGGAATCAAGCTCTGGAGGCTTGAAGTAGACCGTAACACCATGGGTGTAAGAAGAAGGGTTATCGCCCTTTGAGGGCCTTAGGGAGGACATCACCAGCATAAGATATCCATGAGAGGCAAGAGGATGAAGGCTTCAAGGTCTCCGGCAAAGGGGTGGCCGGAGAAGATGAACGAGTTCATCGAAACTGAAGAGACAGAAGTCTCTAGAAGAGACTAGAGAGAGAGATAAAAGTATAGAGATGAGGGGTCATGAGAGAATGAGGGGTCGGAGGGGGGGGGGTAGTTGGGGTTTAATTATGGTAACAAATATCTGGGCCGTTGATCTAATTTGATCAACGGCTCAGATTGGTTTGAGATTGGGGCGAGTAAGGATTTGGGTTTTGGGCTGGGTAGATTGGGTTAAATAAATCAGGTGGGTTGGGTTTAGAGTTAGGCTATAATTTAAATAAATGTGGCTAATTGATAAATACCCATTAAAATTAAATAAATAATTAATAAAACAGCTAATAATTATACAAAAAAATGAGACTAAGGTTAAATAAGTACAATTAAGTTAATTAGCTAATATAAAAAATATAAAACGGCTAATCAGTGATTAAAATGGTATAAAATATACGATAAGGCTATAATTGTAAAATTGCTGCAATTATAATTAAATAATGCCAAAATTGACTAATTTATGAAAGAATTAAATCTTGACAGGACTAGAATGGTATATTGAGCTATGAAATAATTTCAAATTACTTGTAATTCAATTTATGAATAGTTATTGCATATAAAACACTAAATAAATACGAAAATAAATTGGTAAAATTATGAAAACATGTCAATTATTATGAAAAGTGATTTTGAGTATATATGCAAATTTAAAAAATAGTTTGAGGAAAAATTGGGTATCAACAACCATTGACTCTAAACACTTCATCATTTTCATTCCTCACGTCCAAAGCACCAAAGGGTGTCACACCCACAGCCTCAAATGGGCCACTCCATTTAGACTTTAACTTTTCGGGAAACATCCATAACCGCGAATTGAATAACAACACAAGATCACCATCTTTAAACTCTTTGATCCAAATTTACTTGTCATGAAGATATTTCATCTTCTCTTTTTATAAGGACGAACTTGTGCATGCATGATATCAGAACTCATCCAACTCGTGCAAATGAGCCACCCTTAAGTTGGTGGCGACATCCCACTCAACATTGAACTTCTTTAAAGCCCACATGGCTTTGTGCTCATGTTCCGCCGGAATATGACAAGATTTTTCTAACACTAGCCGGTATGGAGACATTCTGATAGGTGTTAAGCCATCCTATAAGCCCATAAAGCATCATCAAGTTTCTTGGACCAATCCGTCTGGTTAACATTCACCGTTTTGGATAAATTACTCTTTATCTCCCGGTTAGAGACTTCCACTTGCCGCCTGCTTGTGGATGATAGGGAGTCGTGACTTTTTGAGTGACACCATACTTGGTGAGTAAGGTGTCTAAACCTTTGTTACAAAAGTAAGATCCCCCATCACTTATGATAGCCCTTGGATTACCAAATCTTGTGAAAATATTCTTCTTAAAAAATGCTACTACACTTGTCGCTTTATTGTTGGGTAAAGCAACAGCCTCAACCCATTTGGACACGTAATCAACTGTGACCAAGATGTAGGTGTTTCCACAAGAACTCATAAAAGGACCCATGAAGTCAATACCCCACACATCAAAAATATCAGTCTCTAAAATGGTGGTGAAAGACATCTCATTTTTCTTTGAGATTCCACTGACCCTTTGATATTCATCACAACGCTTGACTAGATCACGTGCATCCTTGTAAAGGATGGGCCAATAGAAACCGCAACTTAGCACTTTGTCCACCATTCTTGCTCCACCATGGTGACCACCATATGGAGAATAATGACAAGCCCCAAGAATTTCAACTTGTTCCTCCTCCGGTACACATCTTCTAATCACTCCTTCCTTACAAATCCAGAAAAGGTACAGTTCATCCCAATAATAGTCTTGACAACCCCGTTTGTGCTTCTACCTTTGGTTTGAAGAGCACTCATTCATGATGATACCACTTGCAAAGAAATTTTCTAGATCCGCGAACCATGCACCTCTTTCATTGAAATAGGCAAGAGTTGCTCATCGGGGAAGGAACCATTGATTTCAAGGCCATCATGCGGCCTCCCCTCCTCCTCCAAATGAGACAAGTGGTCTACCACTTGGTTTTCACTTGCTTTTCGATCTTGGATGTCTATATCAAACTCTAGCAACAAAACACCTATCTCATCAACAAGGCTTTGGAATCTTTTTTTCTTATAAGATAACAAAGTGCGGCATAATCCGTATGGACAATTATTTTGCATCCATCAAATATGGGCGTAACTTCTCAATAGAAAACATAATGGCAAGAAGCTCTTTCTCCATAATGGTGTAGTTGACTTGGGCACTATTCATGGTCTTACTTGAGTAATAAACCAGATGAAAATCTTTTTGATGTGTCGCCCCAAAACATCCCATACCGCTACATCACTTGCATCGCACATAAGCTCAAAAGGAACACTCCAATTTGGAGCGGTGATAATGGGAGTAGTAGTCAAGTTGAGATTTAGCAATTCAAAGTCTCTCATGAAATCATCATTGAAATGGAACTTAGAATCTTTCTCCAAAAGCTTACACAATGGGTTCACCACTTTAGAGAAGTCCTTGATGAAACGCCGGTAAAATCCCGCGTGGCATAAGAAACTTCACACGCCTTTTACCGAAGTTGGAGGTGGAAGTTTAGAAATCACCTAAATCTTTACCTTGTAGACTTAAATGCCATTCTTTGAGATCTTGTGGACAAGGACAATGCCTTCCTCGACCATGAATTGACATTTCTCCCAATTGAGCACCAAGTTTTAGAAAAAATCATCAAAAGAATTCCTGACCACCAAGAAGTCATCCGTGAAGACTTCAAGGTAATCCTACACCATGTACGTGATGATCACCATCATACACCTTTGAAAAGTCACTGGTGCATTGCAAAACCCAAATGGCATCCGCTTGAAGGTGATAGTACCATAAGGACATGTAAAGGTATTCTTCTCTTGATCCTCCGAAGAAATAAGAATTTTATTGTAACCGGTATACCCATCAATAAAACAATAGAAAGCACGTCCGGCCAATCTATCAAGCATTTGATCTAGGAAGGGAAGTGGAAAATGGTCCTTCCACTTGACTTTTTTGAGCTTACGATAGTCCATACAACTCTCAACTCGATCACCGTTCTTTTAGGAATCAACTCATTCTTATCCTTGGTGACCACCATCATGCCCCGCTTATTTGGGAAATATTGAACCGGAGAAGTCCACGAACTATCGGAAATGGGGTAGACAACCTCGACATCCAACCACTTGATGATCTCCTTTTGACAACCTATTGAATGGCTTCGTTGAGTCTACTTTGATGTTCAATAGGTGGTTAGGAACCTTCATCCAAGTTAATATTATGCATGCAAAATTCGGGCCTTATCCCTCGAATATCCGTCAATGTTTATCCAATATCCTTTTTCCTCTTTTATAGCACCGCCAATGTAGAGTCTACCTGCACGTTAGTCAAAAAAGAGGAATGAATGACCAGTAAAGTATAAGAAGGGTCAAGAAATTCATACCGAAGATGTGGAGGCAATGGATTCAACTCCGAAATGAGAGGCTCCTTGATTAAGGGCTTTAATGGAGGAGTTGTTCTATTTTCAAGATCCAAGGAGAATTTGCGAGTCTCATAAGTGTATGACCCCATTCCTCGCAACGAGTTCACACATTCCATGAAGCCATCCATCTCGTCATCATCAAAGTTGTGCAAGATGGCCTCCAATGTATCATCAATATTCATCATGGCACAATTGCTATTGGGCTGCCACATAGACTTACACACATGGAAAACCACATTTTCATCACCAAGCCGGAAGGTAAGTTATCTGGATTCAACATAAATTAGAGCCTTTCCCATAGCAAGGAAAGGTCTACCAAGAATAATTGGCACCTCATAATCAACCTCACAATCAAGAATGACAAAATTTTCCAGAAGAATGAATTTATCAACACGAACAAATACATCTTCAATCACTCCCAGTGGTCTCTCCATGGTACGATCCGTCATTTGCAATCTCATAGATGTGGGTCTTGGTTGCCCAATTACCAAATTCTTGAAAATCGAATAGGGCATCAAATTAATACGTGCCCCAAGATCACAAAGAGCTTTTGAAAACTCAAAACTCCAAATGGTACAAGGAATCGTGAAAGTGCCGGGATCCTCCAACATGGGAGCCATTGAATGCACAATTGCACTCACTTGATGAGTCATTTTTATAGTTCCAAAATTCATCGATCGCTTCTTTGTCACTAAATCCTTCATAAAGTTTGCATAATCAATCATTTGCTCTAAGGCTTCAACTAATGGCATATCGATAGATATGCTCTTCATCATGTCAATGAACTTTTTGAATTGATTCTCGCCATTTTTCTTGGCAAGCCTTTGAGGATATGGAGGAGGAGGACTAGGCATTGATGCCTTAGCCTTTTCCACTACCGGTTCCGGTATGTCAACAACGTGATCACTAGACGGGTTCACTTCCTCTTGAGCTTCCTCCATATTGTCATCAATATAAATCGACACTTCCTTATTTGTTTTCACCACATTGTCCGCAGTCTCATTTTCTTGAACCACTTTCTCATCATCTACAAGTTTCCTTTGATTCGAGGTGGGTACATCCCCACCTTTTCCACTCCTTGTATTAACGGCCATGACATGTACCGTGTTGTTTCCACCATTTGGGTTCACCAACGTTCACTTGGTAGTGCCCCCTTAGGACGAGTGTTTAGATGTATTGTGAGAGGCAAGTTGGGCATTGGAGTCGGCATTCTTCTCCATAATTTTCTTAAACTTGGTCTCAATTTTTCCCATCACATTGTTGGAATAAGTTGGACCATGGTAAGGGCAAGGAGGCATATTGCTCGATTGTTGATTCATCGGGGGCCTTTGAAAATCTGATCCTCGGTTGCCTTGATTATTGTTCCATCCCCCTTGGTTATTGCCTCCCCAATATCCTTGATTATTACTACTCCAATTGCCTAGGTAATTTCCACCAATCCAATTTCCTTGATTGTTGTTACTATTCCAATTCCCTTGATTGTTTCCACCATTCCAATTACATTGGTTGTTCGAATTCCAATTCCTTTGATTATTGCTACCATTCCAATTACCTTGGTTTTAAGAATTCCAATTCCCCTAATTACCTTGAGGTCGCCATTGTTGTTGATTCGGTACTTGAGAGTTGTTTCTTTGCCTTTGAAAGTTATTCACATATTGCATTTCCTCCAGCTGTTCATTGTAAGATCATTTTGATCAAACCCACTATTTTCTTGCACATAATTCTCCACTCGGTTTTTCACTTATGGACCTTTGGGACATCTTTTTACATTGTCTTTCTTAGGATTTTGCACTTGTTGAAGTTGAGCTTTGGCTAATTGATTCATTGTGGTGGTCAACTCGGCAATGGCTTGCCTATGGTCATGCAATTCTTTATTTAGGTGAATCACATTTGTATCACCTTGAGCAACATTTGCTCTACTTTGCCATTCCGATGACGTATTCTTCATTTCATCTAAAATCTCACAAGCTTTTGCATATGGCATTGTCATGAAATTTCCACTGGCAAGTTGATTAACCACGCATTCATTGGTAGTATTGATCCCCCGATAGCAAGTTTGTTGAATCATAGCCTCTGTCATGTCATTATTTGGGCACTCTTTTACCATAGTTTGGTACCTATCCCATATTTCATGTAACAGCTCATTGGGCTCTTGTTTGAATGCTAGAATCTCGTATCTAAGAGTAGTCATATGCCCCGGAGAAAAGAAATTGGAAATAAATTGTTACGAATTCATCCCATGTATGGATGGAATGAATTGGCAATCTTTCTAGCCGATCCAAGGCTTTTCCCCATAGAGAGAAAGGAAATAGCATCAACCTTAAAGCATCCTCGGAGACGTCTGTCTATTTACCTCCCCAACAAGTGTCCACAGACCCCTTCAAGTGTTTATATGCATTTTGACTCAGAGCCCCGGTGAAGAATTCATGTTGCTCTAACAATGTGAGCATTACATTCATGATTTAAAAGTTGTCCGCCCTAATGCGGGGCGGAACAATGGCTCTTGCATACCCTTCATTTGACAACACCCGGTGTGGATCCGATCTTGGTGGTGGTGGGGTTGGAACTACGATGTTGTCTTGAGGCGCCTGACGTTTTCTATTTTCTTGAGGTTCAAGAGGAACCTCTTCAACTTGGTCATCTTCAACGTCCACATCCCCCAAAGGCATGTTTCCGAGTTGATCATTGTTGTTTGCCATTATAGTACCTACAATTGATTCACACAAATAAGTAAAAAGGAAGTAAAAGAAGACAATTCACACACAAAACCAGTTATATAGATAAATCCATTTTATGCTCCCCGGCAACGGCGCAAAAAAATTATCTCGTCCAAGTAACACCTCTATTTGAGGTTATGAAAATGGTCGATGCAATAGTAATACCCAACGAGGAGTCGGGGTCGATTTTCCACAGGGAGCTATGAATGGGGCTTTGAAGTATATAATATAGTGAATGAGCTTGAATTATCTCAAATTGCACTTCCACAAAATTGGTTTGTTTCTAAGTCTAATTTAGACCAACATTAACAACTAAGAACTGAAACTAGGAAATTGTTTTTGTTGTTTTTCAAATGATATAAAAGGCCCATGGTTATGACCTTCACCTAGGTGTTTGCCGAACGGGTTGTAAACTTTAAAGCTTGTTTTATTAGTCGGGATATACTATAGCTATAAACACCCGAGTACCCACTCAGTACCTCTCGGTGAGAGAGTGGTTTTGCTCAATTTGTCTTTCTCAAGTCCAAATGGGTATTGAACAAAACCATTTATCCAAGATCAAGTCGGATTTTCCTATCTCTAGGTTCAATCCTTTAATTGGAACTATCAATCTCTTGAATAACCCAATTCCTTGTTAGACAAATTTTTCTAGACTAAGTCTCTTTCTCAAGTAGATACCAAGTTAAATAGGCATGAACTAATGTTTGCAACCATCAATTCTACAATTAAAAACAAGAATAAGGATAAATAATAAACACCCAATCACAAACAAGCAATAAATCAAACACCCATTAGGTTTACACTCTAGGGTTAGGTCACAACCCTAGTAAGAATCTAGCTATTCATGTTTGAAATAGAAGAAATAGATGAATAAATAATAATTAAACCCATATTGATAATTAAAATAATGAAATCTAAGTTCAAAAATCTTGAAATGGCAAAAAATACTAAAGGGATTAAAGAAAAACGGCTATTGTAGCTGCTCACGTCAAAATATGACCTAAAAAATGAAACTCTTCTATTTATAGAGAGCTGGAATTTTCGGACAAAAATGCTCTTTCAGAGGTTCTGTGACCGCACAATTCCATGTGCGGTCTGCACTTTGTTTCAGCTTGACAGGATTGGACTCTCGTGGCCGCATAATTCTGAACCGCGGATGCATTTCTCTCTTTCTACGGTCCACACATTTTTTAGTGCGGCCCCACGTGGCCCTTTTGCATACCGCACAGATGAAACTGCGGCTGCATAGCTGATCTTCTGCGGCCACCCAATAATTTTGCAGTCCACCCTTCTGTTGAACTTGATATGCATGTTGTCTGAACTTTTAATCTTGCCTTGCTTCTGCGGCCGCACATTTCATGTGCTAATCGCACTTCTCAGATATCTATGATAAGTTCTTCTGCACAATCTACGCATATGATATTCTGCGGTCCGCACTTTAAGCTTCTGTGTTTGTTTTTGTCCTTGAGTTCAGATCACTCCTTCTTGAGTTAGATTTCGTCTTGGAGCTTTATTTTCCAATATTCATGAATTAAGCATATTTCATCAGTTTTGGGGAACACTTAAAAAGCTTTTGGACTAAAATGAAAGCTAAAAGACGCTAATAAGTAGTTAAAATCCTCATTTATTAGTACCCCAGGATCAAAACATTAAGGCAGATGCCCTTGCTAACTTAGGGTCATTGATCGAAGACGATGGGCTTAATTCGGGGGAAGAAGTGCAACTCATGAGATCATTGGTGGAAGAAGGTCATTCCGATATAAACTCTACAAGCCTGACTTGGTTTGGAGAAACAAATACGTACAAAATGTGAAGACTGGAAAACTTCCTTCGGATCCAAAAGAATTGAGGGTCCTGCGTACAAAGTTAGCCAGGTGTTGTTTGTCCTAAGACATAACCTTGTTCGAAAGAATGTTTGATGGCCCACGGGAAATATGTCTAGGACCAGGAGATACCGAGTACGTTCTGAGGGAAGTTCACTAAGGCACCTCTGGAAATCATTCGGGCGCCGAATCATTGGTTCGAAAGGTGATCAGAGTAGGCTATTACTAGGTCGATATGGAAAAGGACGCGAAGGATTTCGTATGAAAATGTGATGGGTGCCAATGATATGCTCCAATGATACACAAACCCTGGGAGCTACTGCATTAAGTTTTTTCGCCATGGCCGTTCATAAAGTGGGGAATGGACATCATCGGCCCTCTTCCATGGGCACCCGGTAAGGCCCAATTTATTTTTTTTATGATTGGCTATTTTTCTAAGTGGATAGAATCCCAGCTGTACAAGAAGATCAGGGAGAAGGAAGTTAACAATTTCATTTGGGACCATATCATATGTCGTTACGGAATGTCGGACATCGTATGCGACAATGGAAAACAGTTCATCGGTAGCAAAGTAACCAAATTTCTCGAAGACCACAAGATCAAAAGGATCCTATCAACACCCTACTACCCTAGTGGGATCAGACAAGTGAAAATCGACCAACAAAACCATACTCCAGAACCTTAAAAAGAGGTTGATCGACGCCAAAGGGAAATGGAAGGAAATCCTATCCGAAGTCCTGTGGGCATATCTTACGACCTCGAAGTCCAGTACCAGGGACACTCCATTCTCATTGGTTTATGACGCTGAAGCTCTAATACCGGTCGAAGTCGGAAAAACAAGCATCAAATTTTGATATGCAACAAAGGAATCAAATGGCGAGGCCATGAGTGTGAGTCTGGAGCTATTGAATGAAAGGCGCGAAGACACCGTTGTTCGGTTGGCTGCCCAAAAGCAACGGATCGAGAGATATTACAACTGAAGGGACAACCTTTGATACTCAACATCGGGGACTTAGTAGTAAGGAAGGTCATGCTGGACACCCGAAACCCGAATGAGCAAAGTTGGGGCTGAACTGGGAAGGACCATATCATATCATCAAAATCACCGGAAGGGGTCCTAAAAGCTCGGAATGATGAACCATGAACGACTACCGAGAAATTACAATATAACTCACCTGAAGCAATATTACTGTTAAGGTACAACTCCATTTTTTTTCTCTTACTTATATTTTGGACTAACGCTTGCAGGTAACCGAAAAGGAGCAGTGCAAATGTTTTAGGTCTAAAAGCACACATTGTTCTCTTTTTCCCTTGAATCGGTTTTGTCCCAAATGGGTTTTTCAGCAAAGTTTTTGACGAGGAAACAGTTGATCGTGCTAACCTATAATTGAAGACCGGTTATGAATCAGTGTCACAGATCACATCAATAGTATCCGAGGCTTCTCTATAATCAACCTCGAATACTAGGGGGCATTACCCTTGGATATCGACTTTAGCAAGGGAAGAAACTTTGTAACCGAAGGGTCTCAATCGATAGGATTCATTGTAAGGGCCAAACGGTCAAATGAACCGTGCCCACATAGATTGCTTGAGCCCTGACACAAATCTTATACATATATGTAATTATGACATAAAAGAAATAAAAGAAGTCCTTTCAAGAAGTGGTCGAAGAATCTAAACCCTTCAAGAAGTGGTCGAAAGGGTGTGCCACCCCTTCGGGCCCCTCGGTTGGGCGTCCTTTTAGAACATGGGCATCGTGTACCATGGAGTCGGTAAAAAAAGGCGGCTCGGAGAGGTCTACCACCCCAAGCCCATCATTCGGGGCATTATCTTCAGCCCGAGAAGCACCAGCCGCATCCTTTGTGTTGGCCTCCCTAACTTGGGGCAAAGAGGCTTTGACGCTCTCTGGTTCGGAAGCCTCGGCCACTGCCTCTTCCACAGGCCCCCCTGGTTTGAGAAAGTACAATGTTTCCTCGCATACGGGCCACCAGTTTTAAATTTTCTTCTTCTTCTTAGGACTCATCCCTCAGCCGGTGGACTGAGTCCGATGGGAGCTCTCGAGCGCTGGTGTCAGCCTTAGATTTGCGCACCAGCCTCTTTTTTGGTTTTTTCTTCTCCTAGTTCGGAGAACTCATAGGTCTTCTCCTCTTCTTATTCTCGCCCTACCTCGGGGTAGGGTACTCAATTGGGCTATAATCGTTGCGGAATAGAGGCCTCATTGTAACATCCTTCCTAAGTCCTGCAAATGAAAAAGAAATGAGTAAGATAGCACGAAAGAAGCCCAAATGTCGTCCACTCTATGAGGGAATCTCAGCGTGAGAACGATCCTCTCACCGGCCCTTCGAAAGTTTGTGTCATGCACGCTAAAAATACGGTTTCTTAGAGACGATGCCCTCAACCCACTCCCTGAGTCGAGGAACTACCTTTGGAACCTGAGCAACAACTGCATCGCAACCAAACATCGGTAAGAAAGTGGAAAAGGGGAGCAGAATATTAAATTCTGGGAAAAGAAGAACTTTACTTATGTTTTGTGTTACACTATTCGGGAAGCAGCATGTCCTCGACCAGGATCAAGTATGAGGTCATCACTCGGACAAATTGTCCTAGCCAACCTTAGTCTCGATCCTCATAGATGCTCGAGAATAGGGCTTTGGTAGCCCGACACGCAAGTTTGATTAGTCCCCCCGGAAGAATTGGGACTGCATAAGCGCATCAGATGGTCAACGGTGAAAGGGAATCCTTCAGTCTTGCTCACGAAGAATCGAAGGAGAATGACTATCCTCCAGAACAAGGGGTGGATCTAGCCAAGGCACAACTCGTACCTTTTGAAGAACTGGATGATCACCGAGTACAACGTAAAGGGATAAGTGTAAACACTTAAGTATCCCTTTACGGGGGTTGTGATGTCTTCTTCGGGCTCAGAAATCACCACATCTTTTCCAACCAAGTTGCATTCCTTTATGACTGTAGGGAGTATATCCTCGGTGCAAGGGAAAAGTGCTCAGTTCAAGCTAAGAGGGTTGAAGAGATCGAAGATGAAATTGCAAAGGTCCAAGATGAGGCCGAAAAAACAAAGGTCGAGGCTGATAAGAAGGTGGCCATATATCTGGATGATGCCGATGCTGCTCAAGCACATTTGAGGGAAGCTGCGGATCGAGCATAATGGATACCGAGCTTTCCATATGCCAATCCCGGAGAGAGACCCTCGATGAGATCCATGCTCGAGGTTTTGACCTTTCGGAAGAGATAGCACAGGCAAAGGTGCATGAGGCCGATGCCAGGCTACTAGCCTTTTTCGATGATGATAACGATGTTGACGGCAACAAGAGTAGATCGGATAATGATGAGGGGATCGATGAAGAAGTTTCCCCCGAGGAGGGAATCACCCCGAACATAGCTAGGACGTTTGTATTTTTCTCTTTTGTTTTTGTCTAGGACCCCGGTCGGTCCTTTGTAAATACCTTCGTTTATATATATATGAATCTTTTTTGTATTTCGTCTCAATTTTGTACTTGTGATAATTTCAATTCGCTTTGTGTGTTGTAAAATTTTGATATACTTCATGCCTTGTGAATAATATGTTTAATACTTTGGATTTTAGGCAACATGGCCGAAGCTAAACTAATACCGCCTTTGTAGTCGAGTGAGCTCTTGCTGGAACTCGAAGTAGTAAAACCCTTAGGTTTGAGTTGAGTGAGAATGTACTCCCGAGCTTAAGAATATAATAGCCCTTAGGATCTTGAATCGGGCTGATATGTGTCACGCCCCAAAATCGAGGGACACGACCGGCACTCAACCGGGTGACCCCAGTCAAGCGAACCTGATTTTCCTTTCGTATCCCACGCGTTACCCCGTGATTTCAATACACATTATTCAAATAAAATAGCCATTTATACCTTAAGCATGAAATTTCAACTTGAATTCACTTCTACTTTTTATCATTACGAACACATGATACTAAATACTTACAAAATACATACAACATTAAATACGTGGACCACGATTCCAAACCGTACGCTTACTACCCAAAATACATATATACTTTCCCCACATTGTGTCTACGGAGCCTCTACAAGTGCAAAAGATTTATATACTACTTGCCGGCAACAAGGCCTCGACTATACCTTACACTACACCACAAGCTCAAGTTAAGGTGACATGAGCCACACGTGGTCCCGGGAGGAAGTGGGGCTCACTAGAAAAGCTGACGAAAAGGAAAGGAGGCACTATTGATGGTGGGCTGAATTACCTACTGTAGAACCACATACATTTATATGAGAAATGTAGCGCCCCCGACAAAAGGGACGTTAGTACTGTGGAATAGTACTAGTATGTATCAACAAACTTTATCCCAAGTACAATCAAACAATACTCAAGTAAGAAACAGTAATAGAACCAATCAATCAATGCACGTGGAAAAAAACTACCAAATAAAAAAGTTTCACAATCTCTCCTTTTCCCCTTTCAACATTACCATATTCAAGAGTTTCCCCGATTTTTCTCATTTCGATGGTGATAACGATCACATTCTGTCCATATTACCTCGGCCACCCTTATTACCTCTGCCTCCCTTATTACCTCGGCCTCCCTTACTTCCTCGTCCACCCTTATTACCTCACATCTTATTATATTTATTGGTTCATGTTGCAGCACGTAACCCGATCCCACCTGAAAATCATATTTCATAACAGCAACCACAAACAATTACATCACAAGAATTATCATTTCAAGGAATCACAAGTTCATATCAACAATTTATTTATTTGGGCCCAAGCCACCATAGTTCTTACCAAGCAGTAATTCATGTACACTGTGTTGGCATAATCGTTCAACTCAATTACATCGTTTCAGAATACCCTTTTTCCATTACTTTCCATGCATGACTTTCAACCATTATATACATTCCCACACTTGGCACATCAACAATCTTTCATTTATTAACACATACTTTCATATCGATACTCTAGAGCATTTACGAGCTTTGCACATAATGAGACAGGCACATCAATACACCTTTCACAACCCCATATAGCACGGTAATATGACAATCAACTAGGACAAATCAAAGAGTAGAATCTTAAGGCTCAACACATTTGAACATTCAATTCACATATTATCAAGAAGGTACACATGTCATATGCTTTGACCCAACAATGGGATTCTACAAAGGTTAAATTTAGCCATACATACCCGGGGTCGAAATCCCTTTCTAAATTTTACTCTCAAATCACCGGACTGACTAGCACATTCAATCTAATTCAACATGCGGCACATTTAAACTTCGAATTAGGAATCATGAACATGTCTTGAACTCATTGGAGCTTTCTATCAAACCCTACGTATTCCTTTAGATTAAATAACCCCTTTTTAGTGAAAGGTTACTCCAACCTATTTTCGCTTACTAGATTATGATAAATCGGGTACATGCATGCAAGATTCTTAACCCTATCTTTATGAACTATCCTACCCATGTTTTATTTTAGCAAAAATCTGGAAATTAGGGTTAATGAGGTAGAATCTTACCCCTTAGAGTGAAGAAATTTGGGTCGTACTTGATTAGTTCCAAGCTTGAGTGATGAAGGAAGACCAATTTGATGAAGTTGGGACCTTCTCTCTCTAGAACCCACTCTTTCCTCTCTCTAATATATCAGAAAATGGTCAAAATTGAAGGGGAGGGGTGTTTTAATGAACTGGGATCGGGTTTTAAAAGTTTAGAAATAGGGCCCGACACAAAAATGCGGTCAGGAATGCAATTGCATCGCGGTCCGTAGAATCGACTGTATAATGGCCCTCGAGATGGGCCAAAATTCAAAACACACTGCCCAGGTATGCGACCATTGTGCGGTCCGCATATACGTTATGCGATCACATAATGCATCGCGTAGATTCCCTCACAAAATCAAAGGCAACAATGTGACAGATATGCGGTCCGCGGAACTGAAATGCGATCGGACATTGGACCACATAGTTGACCTCAAATGGGGCAGTGATCTGCCCGGGTATGCGACCACTATGCGGTCCGCATACACGTTGTGCGATCGCATAGTGCGTCGCATAACACCCACTTTCTGGAAAATTTTATTCTTTAAGTCTCAGGGTACTTTTTACTCAATTTAGGTCCGTTTCAAAAACTTCCACGATAAAAACAACTCGGGGACTCATTCGGGCATTATTTTAAAACGAGAAAAATTTACGGGTCTTTACATCCTCCCCCCCCCCTTAAAATCATTCGTCCTCGAATGAGGGTTTTGGAAATCATATAGTTTTGAAAGCATGACATGAAACTTCCAGATTTTCACCAACTCCAATATCTCAGAAAAATTTCGCCAGAGTTCCCTTTGTAATTAGACCTATCTACCTGTCAGAGAGCCCCCGAAACACATTTCCAAGCACTATTACACAGTTTTAATCACCCAATAACTCACACACAACGTTGTAACCTCAATAATTTGCAAATATTCAATCATTTTGTCAACTACACATAGTTCTTTCTTCTTATACCACAAATTTGCACATGATTCATATTTTTGCACATAACTTTGTCGTTTTAACGAGTCCCATACAACCCAATCACCTCAATATACTATATTCATTTCAATTAATCATTACCAACCTACACTACTATTAATCACTTGCCTAACATATACGTTCCACAAAACATTCATTTACCTCAAGGGTCGCACACTACCCAAATAGAACTGCGGGTTCAGTTTTAGCACACATTGGAAAATTACAACAATAAGCAATTAAGGGAAGATGGGGTGCTTTTGCACAAAACCGAACATAAAATATAATTTGCTTAGAGATGACAGTTCTGACGAACACTACTAGAATTATTCAAACAAATGGGGATATTTTTCTTTCATCACATCTTCCGCTTCCCACGTGGCTTCCTCAACGTGCTGACTTCGCCACAATACTTTAACTGAAGCAATTTCTTTTTTCCTCAATCTACGGACTTGTGTATCAAGAATGGAAACCGGAACCTCATCAGACGATAAGTCTTCATTAACCTCAATAGTCTCAACTGGAACGATGGCTGATGGATCTCCAACCACTTTCTTCAACATGGACACGTGGAACACCGGGTGCACTAATGACAATTCAGGGGGTAATTCCAACCTATACCACATGCCCTATCCTTGAGAAATTCGATATGGCCCGACATACCTTGGGCTGAATTTCCCTTTCTTCCCAAACCGCATCACTCCCTTCACGGGAGATACCTTCAAGAATACCCAATCATCAACTTGGAATTCCAATTCTCTTCGATGAACGTCCGCATAGGATTTTTGACGGCTCTGAGCGGTTTTCATCCTCTCTCGAATGACTCTGATTTTTTCCAATGCCTGGTGCACAAGATCTGGCCCTAAAGATTCTGCTTCACCAACCTCGAACCACACAATCGGAGATCTACAACTCCTTCCGTACAATGCCTCAAATGGGGCCATCTGAATACTAGGGTGAAAGCTGTTATTGTAAGCAAATTCGATAAGCGATAAATGATCATCCCAACTACCCTTGAAGTCCAACACACAAGTCCGTAATATATCTTCAAGCGTCTGAATAGTCCACTCTGCCAGACCATCAGTCTGCGGATGGAAAGCTGTGCAGAGATTTACCTGAGTACCCAAACCTTACTGAAATTTGCTCCAAAAATTAGTCGTGAGCTGGGCTCCTCGGTCTGAGATAATGGAAACTGGAGTACCATAAAGCCTGACTATTTCCTTGGTATACAACTGAGCGTACTTTTCTACAGTATCGATGGACTTGACCGGCAAGAAGTGAGTTGATTTCCTGCGTCGATCCACTATCACCCTAATCGAGTCGAACTTGCGCTGAGTGCGAGGTAACCCTAACACTAAATCCATGTTGTCATTTCCCATTTCCACATTGGAATTTCCATAAGCTAAGTTAACCTACCAGGCCTCTGATGCTCGGCCTTCACCTGCTGACAATTCGGACATTTAGATACAAAGTCTGCCACACCTCTTTTCATACCGCTCGACCATTAAACTTCCCCAAGATCTTGATACATTTTCGTAGAACCTGGGTGCACGGAATACCTGGAACTGTGAGCTTCCGCCATAACCCTCTCCCAAATATTATCCACATCAGGAACACATAGCCTTCCCTGGCACCGCAAAACACCATCATCGCTTCCGAGTGAAAATGCCGAAATCTTGCTATTCAAAACTGCCTCCTTTAACTGCGCCAATGTTGGATCAATAAACTGCTTCTCCTTGACTTTCGGTACAAGTGATGATTCTGCCCCATTACGCACCATGACTTTCCCCTCCTCTGAGGTCGAGAGATAGACCCCTAGACTAGCCAATAGACAAATCTCCCGAGCCAACGGCCTCTGATCTTCCTCCAGATGAGCCAGAATACCCATAGAATTCTGACTGAGAGCGTCAGCCACTATATTTGCTTTCCCTGGAAGGTACAGAATGTTCATACTATAATCCTTACGAATTTCTAACCATCGGCGCTGTCTTAAATTCAACTCCTTCTTCTTGAACAAATATTGGAGACTCTTGTGGTCTGAGAACACGTCCACATGGACCCTATACAAATAATGCCGCCAGATTTTTAATGCAAACAAAACTACCGCGAGTTCGAAATCATGTGTCAGATAATTCTTCTCGTGATTCTTGAGTTTCCTGGAAGCATAGGCTATAACCTTCCCGTGTTGCATCAACACACATCCCAAACCAACCCTTGAAGCATCACAATAAACCACAAATTCCTCCATGCCTTCTGGAAAAGTTAACACCGGTGCTGAAGTCAATCTTGATTTCAATTCCTGAAAGCTCTTCTCACAAGCGTCGGACCATTGGAACTTAGTTTCCTTCTGCGTCAATTTAGTCAATGGGGAGGCGAGGTTAGAGAGCCCCTCCGCACACATCCGATAATAACCGGCTAGGCCCAAGAAACTGCGAATCTCTGTCGGGGTCGTTGGTCTAGGCCAATCTTTTACCACTGTGATTTTCTGGGGATCAACCTTAATTCATTATCTGGAAACAACATGACCCAAAAATGTGACTGACTTCAACCAAAATTCACATTTTGAAAACATGGCATACAATTGGTGTTGATGAAGAGTTTGCAGAACTATCCTGAGGTAATTAGCATGATCCTCCCGACCACGCGAGTAGACAAGGATGTCATCAATAAAAACAATCACGAAGGAGTCAAGAAACGGTTTGAAAACCCGATTCATAAGATCCATGAAAGCAGCTGGAGCATTGGTCAGTCCAAAAGACATTACCAAAAACTCAAAATGGCCATAACGAGTTCTGAAGGCGGTCTTAGGAATATCTTTCTCTCTGATCTTCAACTGGTGATACCCTGACCGTAAATCAATCTTAGAGAAGAACCTCGCACCCTGCAATTGGTCGAACAAATAATCTATCCGGGGCAATGGATACTTATTTTTGATAGTGACTTTGTTGAGCTGCCGATAATCAATACACATATGAAGTGGCCCATCCTTCTTCCTGACGAAAAGAATCGGAGTGCCCCATGGAGACACACTCGGCCGAATGAACCCCTTATATAATAAGTCTTTCAACTGCTCCTTTAACTCCCTCAACTCTGTTGGTGCCATTCTGTATGGTTGAATAGATATTGGCTGTGTATCTTGAAATACATCAATCCCGATATCGATCTCTCTATCTGGCGGAATCCATGGAAGCTCGTTCGGAAATACTTTACGAAATTCATTCACGACTGGGACGGACTCGGGGGCAGACACTTCTGAAGTGGTTTCTACAACCCGGACCAAATGATAAACACACCCCTTTTTAATCATCTTCGAGGCCTTACAGTGGGAAATAAACCTACCCTTTGGCACCACACCATTCCCTTTCTACTCAATAACTGACTTGTTAGGAAACTCTAGTCTCATAATTCTGGTTCGGCAGTCGAGTTTAGCAAATCACGAGTAAAGCAAATCCATTCCCATGATAACATCGAAATCTACCATCCCTGTTCGATAAGATCAGCCGTGGTATCTCGAGCACACACTGTGACAACACAATTCCTATAGACTCGTGCGGCTGTAATGGAATCACCAATCGGAGCCGACACAGAGAACGATTCATGAAGCTGTTCGAGTTTTATCCCAAAACTTGAAGCAATAAATGGGGTAACATAAGACAAGGAGGACCCCGGATCTATAAGAGCATAAAAATCAAGGGCTTGAACAACCAGAATACCTGTAAAAACATCTGGAGAAGCCTCTGCACTCTAGCGTCCACTCAAATCATAGAACCGGATGGGTCCACCTCTACCACGAGCTCCACCTCTAACTACACCACGCCCTGGAGATGAAGGACGTACTGAAGATGTGGCGACTGAAGAACCGGACGGCTGAGCAAAACCACTACCCATGCCCTGACTGGGCGCACGACAATCCCGCTGAATATGACCTATCACCCCACACTCGTAGCATACCGGGATATCTAGGTAACAAGGCTCGGTATGGAACCTCCCACACTTAGGGCATGGAGCCCTCCTCTGTTGCTAGAACCTTCCTCTTGGACGACCAGACTGATGGGGTCTCCTACTGTCTGATCCTGGTCCCCAGCGACTGCTCTGCTGATAAAGGTGCACTGATGGAGATGCATGCATGAGGAATGAACATAAGCCTGGGATGGCCTTGATGGTCCTCTCCCCTGAACTGGTCTCCCTCCTCCAACTGAACTCCCCAAGTGGCCCGCTGATCGGGCCCTGCTAATACTCTCCCTCTCCGACCTTATCTTCAATTTCCTAGCCTCCGTGGCCTGGGCGAATCCTACTATCTTACCATAATTCATGTCTGAGTGCAAGGCAGTTGTAGCAGCTTCATTCACAACCAAAGGACTGAGGCCCTGAACAAACCGTCGAACTGTTGCACCCATAGTCGACACCAACTGAGGAGCGTACCTGGACAACCTCACAAACTCCATGTGGTACTCCCACACACTCATATTACCCTGCTTGAGAACCTCAAACTCCATGGCACGGGCGGCCATAGCCTCAACAGGCAAGAAGTTATCCATGAAAGCATCAACGAACTTATTCCATCTCACCGGAGGACTTCCCTCCCCACGGGAATTCTCCCATATCTTGAACCATGAATACGCTGCTCCCCTCAGCATGTAAGATGCCAACTCAACCCCCTCTGTCCCTATAGATTTCATAACCTGAAGTGTCTTGCACATCTCATCTAGAAAATCCTGTGGATCAGCCTCCGGATCAATACCTGAGAACTCTGGAGGGGCCAACCGCAGAATATGGTTGACTCTAGAACTGATGGAATCACCCTGTCCGCTAGAGGATGCAGGGGCAGCATGAGATCCTTGGGTCTGAGCGACCACTAACTGAGTCAACATATGAATAGCTCCCCTAAGGTCCCCATCAGAAGTATCGAGACCTGAAGCTGGAACCGAAGAAGGATCAGGAAAACCAGCGAGAGGGGTTGCAGCACCCTCTACCGCAGCAGGAATAGGAACACTCTGGTCTGGAATAGAAAGGCCAGGTGGATTCAACGTCGGGGACTCGCTCTCACCCGCACCATCGGGTAGAGATTTCACAGCCACACTTGGGGTGGCATCAGCCTCTAGGCCGAACCGAGCTCTCTTCTTTGGTGCCATTACTGAAAAGTCTGGGAACAGAGCACGAGTTAGACCAAAATATTTTCACTTTCAAATTCACTGTACGATATAGAATAACAATGAAAGGGTGTTTCCTAAATTTCCATGTAGCCCCCTAATAGATGTGGTCGACAACACACCGATAAGAAGGGCTCTACTAGACACGGCTCCAAGATGTCCTAGGACACTTTTAAAACCTTAGGCTCTGATACCAAGTTTGTCATGCCCCAAAATCGATGGACGCAACCGACACTCAACCAGGTGACCCCAGTCAAGTGAACCTGATTTGCCTTTCCTATCCCACGCATTACGTCGTGATTTTAATACACATTATTCAAATAAAATAGCCATTTATAGCTTAAGCATAAAATTTCAACTTGAATTCACTTCTACTTTTTATCATTACGAACACATGATACAAAATACTTACAAAAGACATACCACATTAACAACGTGGACCACGATTCCAAACCGTACGCTTACTACCCAAAATACATATATACTTTTCCCACATTTTGTCTACGGAGCCTATACAAGTACAAAATATTTATATACTACTTGCCGGTAATAAGGTCCCGTCTATACCTTACACTACACCATAAGTTCAAATTAAGGTGACATGAGCCACACGTGGCCCCGGGAGGAAGTGGGGCTCACCAGAACAGTTGAAGAAAAGGAGAGGAGGCACTACTGACAGCGGGCTGAATTACCTGCTGTAGAACCACCTACATTTGTTTAAGAAAATGTAGCACCCCCGGAAAAAGGGACGTTAGTACGGTGGAATAGTACTAGTATGTAGGAACAAACTTTATCCCAAGTACAATCAAACAATACTCAAGTAAGAAACAGTAATAGAACCAATCAATCAATGAACGTGGAGAATAACAACCAAATCAACAAGTTTCACAATCTCTCCCTTTTCCCTTTCAACAATACCATATTCAAGAGTTTCCCCGATTTTTCTCATTTCGATGGTGATAACGATCACATTCTGTCCATATTACCTCGGCCACCTTTATTACCTCGGCCTCCCTTATTACCTCGGCCTCCCTTACTTCCTCGTCCACCCTTATTACCTCACATCTTATTATCTTTATTGGTTTGTGTTGCAGCACGCAGCCCGATCCCACTTGACAATCATATTTCATAACATCAACCACAAACAATTACATCACAAGAATTATCATTTCAAGGAATCACAAGTTCATATCAATAATTTATTTATTTGGGACCAAGCCACCATAGTTCTTACGAAGCAGTAATTCATGTACACGGTGTTTCCATAATCTTTCAACTCAATTACATCGTTTCACGATACCCCTTTTCCATTACTTTCCACGCACGACTTTCAACCATTATATACATTCCCACATTTGGGCACATCAACAATCTTTTATTCATTAACACATACTTTCATATCGATACCTTCCAGCATTTACGAGCTTTGCACATAATGAGACAGGAACATTAATACACCTTTCACAACCCTATATAGCACGGTAATATGACAATCAACTAGGACAAATCAAAGAGTAGAATCTTAAGGCTCAAGACATTTGAACAATCAATTCACATATTATCAAGAAGGTACACATGTCATATGCTCGGACCCAACAAGGGGATTCTACAAAGGTTAAAGTTATCCATACATACCTAGGGTCAAAATCCCTTTCTAACTTTTACTCTCAAATCACCGGACCGACTAGAACCTTCAATCTAATTCACAATGCGGCACATTTAAACATAGAATTAGGAATCATGAACATGTCTTGAACTCATTGGAGCTTTCTATCAAACCCTAGGTGTTCCTTTAGATTAAATAACCCCTTTTTAGTGAAAGGTTACTCCAACCCATTTTCCTTTACTAGATTATGATAAATCGTGTACATGCATGCAAGATTCTTAACCCTATCTTTATGAACTATCCTACCCATGTTTTATTTTAGAAAAAATCTGGAAAATACGGTTAATGAGGTTGAAGCTTATCCCTTAGAGTGAATAAATTTGTGTCCTACTTGATTAGTTCCAAGCCTGAATGATGAAGGAAGACCAATTTGATGAAGTTGGGACCTTCTCTCTCTAGAAACCACTCTTTCCTCTATATAATATATTAGAAAATGGTTAAAAATTGAAGGGGAGGGGTGTTTTAATGAACTGGGGTCAGGTTTTAAAAATATAGAAAAATAGGGCCCGCTACAAGAATGCGGTTAGGAATGCAATCGCATTCCTGACATGCGGTCCGCAGAATCGACTGCATAATGGCAGTTGAGATGGGCCAGAATTCAAAACACACTGCCCAGGTATGCGACCATTGTGCGGTCCGCATACACGTTATGCGATCGTATAATGCGTCGCATAGCTTCCCTCCCAAAATCAAAGGCAACAATGCAATAGATATGTGGTCCGCAGAACTGAAATGCGATCGCACATTAGACCGCATAGTTGACCTCAAATGGGGCAGTGATCTGCCCAGTTATGCGACCATTATGCGGTCCGCATATACGTTATGCGATCTCATAGTGCGTCGCATAAAACCCACTTTCTGGAAAATTTTATTCTTTAAGTCTCGAGGCACTTTTTACTCAATTTAGGTCTGTTTCAAAAACTTCCACGATAAAAACAACTCGGGGACTCATTCGGGCATTATTTCAAAACGAGAAAATTTTACGGGTCTTTACAATATGGCCTTAATAGAATGACTCTTTCCCTTTTACGGTTTAAAAATTTTTAACATATAAGAATTGGTTATGCCTTAGCATGGAGTAAGTTTGTACATGTTGGGTTTTTTCAGGATTTAATATTATAGAAACCCTTTGCTTTTTATGCCTTAATACAAGTTTGTATTAGACAGTTTGATACCTTTTAAGGTTTTTCGAGGGCCGATATTATAGAAGTCCTTTAATTATTTTGCCGAAGGTAGCCTTTTTTAACCGGTTTTCAAAAGAATTCGAAGGCCTATTTTCATTGCGGAATTCGAACGACTCCGAGTCGGGTTAGTTAGGTTCTAGCCTTGGGATTTGCCTCTTGGGCTTATTTTCCTAATAATACTTTGAACTTGTTCAAACTGTTAGTCCCCGAGTAGGGTGCCCTTGGCCAATAAAATCGAGGGTTGCCTCTTTGAGGTGTCTCGAAGTTTAATAGTTCGAACATGTCAATTTTTTTATGGCAGTCTCCGAGTATGAGGTTGATCGTTCCAAATTTAGTTGCACTTGGCTCTTGAGCCAGTTTTCGCCAAAAAGTCATAAGTATGGAACTTGTAAAGTAGAAATTTCATTAAGGCACGAGACATCTGGTAAGAAAAAGTACTTCTTTCAATAGTTCATACATGCGTACATGTTTTTCCACTAGGGTTCGAGTAATCTACACGGAGACGGTTCATTCGACCGTTTGGTACCTTACAAAATTTTCCTATTGAGACCATGTTGTCATGAAGTATTTTCCTTGAAAACATAACATCCGGGGGTGACCCGAGTATGAGGTTGATCGTAAAGAAGCCTCGGATACTCTAAGTTAGCACGAACAATGGTTGCCTCGTTAAAAATATTGCCAGAAAAAACCAATTGGGATAAAAACCGGTCGAAAGGAAAAAGAGCGCAACGTGTGCTTTAAGATCTAATATCTTCCTGCTTGGAGAGATTTTCGATGCCTTTGCTCGAAAACCTGAAATAAGTTAGTGTAAAGTGTAAATGAAAAAGGAGAAGGTCATACCTCAACAATAAAATCATTTGAGGAGTGATATGTTCCAATTATTTAGTAGTTGTTCACCGTTCATCGTGCCAATATTGTAGGATCCCTTTCTGACGATGTTGAGGATCTGGTACGGTCCTTCCCAATTTGGTCCAAGTTTTCCTTTGTTAGGGTCTCGAGTATTGAGGGTGACTTTTCTCAAAACTAAGTTTCAAAAGTGGTGAAGGTTGGTCTCCGATTATAATACCTTTCGATGCGTTGTTTTTGTGCGGCCATTCAGACGAGGACAGCTTCCCGTTATTCATCTAGAAGTTCGAGGCTCGTATTCATAGCCTCGTGATTTGACTATTCTGTGGCGTATAAAAACTTGGCGATGGGTTCCTCGACTTCGACCGGGATCAAGTCTTCGGCTCCATATACTAAGGACAACGGCGTTGCCCCCCGTACTAGATTTTGACATTGTTCGATATGCCCAAAGTACTTCAGGTAGAATTTCTCTCCATTTTGCCTTGGCGTCGTTCAATCTTTTCTTCATATTCTGAATGATGGTCTTGTTTGTTGATTCTGCCTGTGCGTTCCTATTAGGATTATACGGTGTCGATAAGATCATATTATTTTGTGATCTTCGAGAAACTTTATTATTTTTCTACCGATGAATTATTTCCCATTGTTGCATACGATTTCGGCAAGTATCCCGAATAGGTATATGACGTGATCCCAGATGAGATCTATGACTTTTTTTTCTCTAAATTTCACGAAATCCTGTGCTTCAACCCATTTAGAGAAATAGTCAGTCATAAATAAAATGAATTTAGCTGTACCTGGGGCTGACGGCAGAGGGTCGACGATGTACACTCCCTATTTAATGAATGACCATGGCGATATGACTGAATGAAGTTGCTCTCTAGGTTGGTGGTTCATCAGTGCATATATTTGACACTTATCGCATTTTCGAACAAATTCTTTAGAATCTTTTTCCATGTTGACCCAATAGTATCACGCTCTGATGATTTTGTGAATTAATGAATCGGAACCAAAATGGTTCCCGCAAGTACCCTCGTGAACTTCTCATAGGACATAATCGGTGTCTCCTGGTCCCAAGCATACTGCCAACGCCATCGAACATCCTTCTGTATAATGTTCCATCTTCAGCCAATGTGAATCGAGTAACTTTAGTTTGAAGAGTTTTTGATTCCTTAGGGTCCGGTGGGAGCTTTCCTCTTTTCAAATACTCAATATATTTATTCCTCTAATACCAGGTTAGGCTTGTGGAGTTTATTTCGGCATGCCTTCTTCGATTACTGACTTCGAAAGTTGTACGACAATCCCTGAGTTGATTTTGTCGTCTTCGATCGATGACCCCAAATTGGAAGGGCATCAGCCTCGCTATTTTTCTCTCGAGGTACATGTTGTAAGGTCCATTATTTAAGCTGATGCAATGTTACCTGAAATTTATCCAAGTATATTTGCATCTGATCCTCTCGAACCTCGAAGGTTCTGTTAACTTGGTTTACCACCAGTAGGGAGTCGCATTTGGCTTCGATGGCCTCTGCTCTCAAGCTTTTAGCTAAGTCGAGACCTGCAATGATGGCCTCGTACTCGGCCTCATTGTTAATCAACTTAGAAGTTTTGATAGATTGACTAATTATATTTCCTGTGGGCTGCTTCAAAATGATGGCAAGCCTGGACCCTTTCACATTTGCGTCGTCTCTAAAAAGGGTCCAAACCCCCAATGATGTACCCGATTTTAACAAAATTTCTTTTTTGACCTCGAGTACAAGGGTTGGCGTGAAGTCTTCCATGAAGTCATCTAAAATTAGAGACTTGATGGCCGTTCGGGGATGGTATTCAATATCGTACCCACTGATTTTGACGACCCATTTGGCTAATCGGCTCGATAGTTCGGGCTTATGTAAAACATTACATAGAGGATAAGTGGTTACCACACATATTGGGTGACACTGAAAATACAATTTTAGTTTCCTAGAGGTACTTATTAGAGCAAGCGCAAAATTTTTCAAAGTGTGGGTATCGGGTTTCGGCCTCACCTAAAGTTTGACTTACATAATAAATGGGAAATTGCGTACCTTGCTCTTCTCGAACTAGGAAACCATTTACCGTGACTTCTGATACTGCTAAATGTAAGTAGAGTTGTTCGTCTATTTTTGGTGTGTGAAGAAGTGGCAGACTCGAGAGGTACCACTTCATTTCTTCCAACGCCTATTGACATTTCGGGGTCCAAGAAAATTGTTTTTTTTAGCAGCGAGAAGAACCTGTGGCTTCGATTTGAAGACCTAGAAATGAATCGACCTAAGGCAGCTATCCGTCTTGTCAGCCTTTGCATGACCTTAACAGTGTCCACAGATGTGATGTCTTCGATCACCTTGATTTTATCATGGTTTAACTAGATTCCCCGATTCGACACCATAAAGCCGAGGAACTTTCCCGAACCGACCCCGAAAGCACATTTCTTGGGGTTGATCTTCATGTTGTATTTTCTCATTATCTTGAAGGTTTCCTGCAAATGTGTCAAATGGTCCTCTGCGCGCAGAGACTTAACTAGCATATCGTCAATATATACCTCCATTGGCTTACCTATTTGTTCTTCGAACATTTTATTTACTAGGCGTTGGTAGGTAGCACCAACATTTTTTTAGCCCAAAAGGCATTATGTTATAACAATATGTGCCACACTTAGTGATGAATGAAGTTTTTTCCTGATCCTACGGGTTCATTTGAAATTTATTGTACCCGGAGTAAGAGTCGAGAAAACTAAGGATCTCTTGGCCGGCCATGGCGTCGATCATATGATCAATGTTAGGCAGAGGAAAAGAGTCTTTGGGGAATGCCTTATTTAAATCTTTATAATCTACACACATCCTAAGTTTGTTCCCCTTTTTAGGGACTACAACTATGTTTTCTAACCATTCAGGATATTTTACTTCCCGAATGGATCCTATTTTGAGAAGTTTAGTTACCTCTTCCTTGATGAATGCATGTTTTACCTCGGATTGGGGCCTTCTCTTTTGTTTCACTGGTGTGAACTTCGGATCTATACTCAATCGATGTGTTGTGATCTCCAGTGGGATCCATGTCATATCTAATTGGGACCAAGCAAAGCAATCCATATTATCAACAAGAAATTTAATGATTTTTTTCCTGAGTTCGGAGGTTAACCCCGTACCCAGATATACCTTTCATTCGGGCAGGTAATCGATCAGTATAACCTGTTCCAGCCCTTTGACTGTTGATTTGGTGGCATCGGAATCTTCGAGAACAATGAAGGATCCGGGGATCCAATAATCGTCATTTTCTTCGTCCATTCCCTGTTTTTCTGAATGAGTCGAGGCTGGTGACTGTGGTTTCTATTTTGCCTTGATCTCGTTGTTGCCGAAAGCGTCAATATCAGTATTACCTCGTCGACCGCAAACAATTCTTTTGCAACATGTTGCTCTCTATATACCATTTTCACCGCGTCCGATGTTGGGAACTTCATCATTTGGTGGAAAGTTGAAGGGACTGCCCTCATATTGTGAATCCAGGGCCTCCCAAGTAGGGTGTTGTATCTCATATCACCCTCGATTACATAGAACTTGATTTCTTGAATAGTTCCAGCTACGTTCACCGATAAAATGATCTCTCTTTTAGTTGTTTTGCTGGCCATGTTGAAACTATTCAGGACCCGAGCTGCGGGTATGATTCAATCTTGCTGTCCGAGCTGCTCCATGACCCTCGACGGATGACATTTGCCGAGCTACCTGGATGCACTAAAACAAGCTTAACTTGAATTTTTTTCATAAAGAGAGAATTACCATAGCGTCATTGTGGGGTTGAGAAATTCCTTCTGCTTCCTCATCGTTGAATGATACGGTGCCTTCTGGCCCATAATCTCGGGTCTGTTTTTTCCTTGTAATTGATACTTTAGTGCGTTTGAACACGAGACCTTTTGGAATATCGACCCCACCGATGATCATATGGATCACATGTTGTGGCTCTTCCTGTTCGTTTTTCCTGTTAGCGTCCCTTTCTCTAAAATGGTTTTTGGCTCGATCACCCAAGAACTATCGAAGGTGACCCTCGTTGAATAGACGGGCTACCTCCTCTTTAGTTGCCTACAAACCTCAGTTCTTAGGCCATGTGTGTCGTGATACTTGCATATTATATTGGGATTTCTTTGGGAAGGATCAGTTTGTATTGGTCTGGGCCACCTTGTGTCTTTGATTCTTCCAATTGCCGATACAATACCTGATGCGTCGATACTGAAGTTATACTATGATAATCGTGGTGTCTCTGTGGGACTGACGTGCTTATCAAAACCAATTTCGCTCGTATGTCCCCGAGAACTCTGTCCTCGGTTACTCCTTTTATCCTTTCTGGTGGAATTGCGTCCGGGACCGCCGTTCCCGCGATATGCGATGTATGGCTAATATCGGTCGACTGAGGTTCCCGGTCGATATATCTCTGATTTTTTCCTGCAGCCTTGTTCGGATATACGGAATCGGAAGGCGTTCCTAATTGGTCATCCTCGACTCTGATCTTTGATTGGTACCGATTATGTACATCGGCCCAGGTCATTGCCAGATATTTAATCAAGTTTTGCTTCAAATGATGTGATGCTATCGAACTTTTTTCATTTAACCCCTGAGTGAAGGCTTGAACAACCCAATCATTTGTGACCGGTGGCGACTCCATATTCTCTATTTGGAACCGAGACACGAACTCCCTAAGCATTTCATTATCCTTCTGTTTTACTTTGAAAAGGTCTGATTTCCTCGTCGCAATTATTTATGGCCCCTGCATGTGCCTTTATGAAAGAATCTGCAAGCATGACAAGTGAATCAATGGAATTTGGCAGTAGATTATGGTACCAAATCATTACCCCCTTTGATAGAGTCTCTCTGAACTTCTTCAATAGGATAGATTCGATCTCATCATCTTCCAAATCGTTACCTTTGATGGCGCATGTATAGGAGGTGACATGCTCGTTGAGATCGTTGGTCCCATTTTACTTAAGGATTTCTGGCATGCGAAATTTCTTAGGAATAGGCTTTGGAGCCGCACTTGGAGGGAACAACTTGTGTACAAATTTCTTTGAATCCATCCCTTTCAAAATTGGCGGTGCCCCCAATATCTGATTGACCCGGGAGTTGGACGTTTCTACTTTCTTATCATTTGCCTCAATTTTCTTCTCTCTCGATTCAATTTGTTTGGTGAGCTCCTCGAGCATATTCATTATTGTGGGGTCAGTCCCCGATTCACTGACATTTGAACTATCTGGTACTAGCACGGTCCGGCGGGCCGCTCCCGGTTCGACCTCACTCGGCGTTCGATGCTGATTTTGTAGCTGAGAAATAGCGTCTTGTTGTTCCTGTAGAATCTCGAATATCACTTGGATACTGACTCCTCCATCTCCTCCGCCCTGTGTACCTCGACCACTAGATCAGTCTTCTCCGCGTACACTCCCTTCGGGGTCCGCGCCCAGATTCGCATTTAGAGCGATATGCAAACTAACGTCGACTTGATTGGCAATCGGTGCTCCCTCGAGATCAGCTTGTGGTGCCTTAGCCCCTAGAGCAACTACTTTGTCATTTTCCCTGTGAAATCCGAGGCCATTATCACCATGTGTGGGTGCTATTTGTGAGTTTGGAATATTTTAACATGAAAAAAAAATACTTGACAAGAACAAGTCTAAAGTAGTGTGTCTTATCAAAATCAATATTGAATAATCATTATTATCCTTAGCCCCACGGTGGGTGCCAAACTGTTTACCCTAAAATTTGGATAATAATTAAACTTATATTTTTGTTTTAAGGATAGATGATTTCACCCAATACCAATTGATAATTACGTAAGCAAAAGACAGAACTAAACTAGAAATAAATCAAACCAGTGTGTGAACAGAGTTTCAGCCTCGAGTTAAGGTACCCTCGAACTGAAAAATGCAAGAACTGTAAAAATGGAATAGATTGATGAACAAGAATATAAGTAAGAAGGAAAGAATTATATTGCTTTTCTCAGTGAATAATGATGCTTACAAAAGATTGGAACTCGTCTTTATATAGTAGAGGAATCCTAATTATGGTATATCTCTAATTATAGAAAGAAATCGTATAATCAACTAATTAACCGCTTCTGATTTGATCCGTTCCGAGATTCACGTCACAATACTCGACCAATCGTGGATATCTCATTTTTCCGTTACTAAGCCATCCCCGACGTTACTCGAAATCTAACTCCCTTTGGCTTCGATTTGTACCGACCTCGATGTAGGAAGAGACTTTGATCTCAAACTCAATGCCTCATCTCTTTGATGCAACATCCCAGTCTCGATCTAATAGTAAAATAGGGTAGCCCCGATTTCTACCGTATACAACTCCTTATTTATTAAATCAGTTTCAACATTTTAAAATGCTTTTCAACACCTAAAAGTGCTTTTTATCACCTAATGCATATCAACTAATCCAAACCAACTAATCCAAACGGGCTCCTAGTCCTGTTTCATTTTTTAAATTAAATGGCTATGGATTAGTACATTATTTAGAAGAATTATTCATTTTCTTTTTTTCTTTTCCACAGAAACTTAATATTATTAGTGATGGTAGTCTCAGCCCAAGGATATTAGGTGAAGTCGATTTACCATGTTAGACGGAATTGAAATGTTATTGAGGCTGTTTGATAATGTGAAGTAGTGAACCATAATAGAAAGTTATTAAAATCTTAGCCGAGAAAGGTTAGCGGCTAAATGACATAGTTGTTTTTACGTAATAAAATAATTTTTCAACTGAAAAGAATCAATTGAACCCTTACGCATAGCTTTGCCACTAGTTGTTACCACCAAATATAGCGTGTTTAATTGTGTATCACAAAGACAACTTACTAAATTGATTGCAAAAATAGAGAATGAAAAAAAGAGCAAATGGGTGTTTATACACACTGATAGAGTTTGCTGAATGTCCTTCTTCTTGGGCTCTTGGCATATACTGTGAATCGAATGTTATGTTGTGAAGGAAGAACAAAAGTATGATGAAATAAATTAAGGAAAAAAAACAAAAGCGGGGTTAGAAGAGGAATCTATTTAAAGTTTGATTTTAATTTATGGAAACTTGATAGATTTCTTATTTTTAGAGCATATAACAGAAGTCCAAAAAACAATTACCCAAATTATTTGGTAAATAATTTATATTTACCCTCCGTCCATCTATCGATCCAAAAATACACACCACATTATTGTTATTGAGAAAACTACCCATAGGTTTAACAACAACAAATGTGGGCCTTAAGATTAATGTTTTTGGCATAATGTTACTGGGCGACGTGGCTCTTTCGTCAAGAAACCAAACATGAGTCTAATATTCATCTCATTAACCGATTCTGACCCTATTTATTTGACTTGCCTTATATTTTTCTGGTTTTTCTTTCTCTTTCGTCCTTATCATCCGGCACATCCACTTCCACCGATCTAACCTCCCCCCACCCCCTTCTTTCTTCCTTGAAAATCAAACAACAATTGCAACTTTCTTCAATCCACTCTCCCTTTTTCATTATTTCAGTTCACTACTTTCATTTTTCACTTCACAAACTACTGCGCCACATCTACCACCACAACCTCTTCACTATTAAACACTACTGATACACTCTCGTTCCAGCTCACTTTATATTAGTATCTTGACTACTAATCTTCAAATTTTAAAAAGTCATATTCCCCATTTCATCGGGTCTCCAGTTTTTATGACGGATAATGCCCACCAAATTCACAGTATTTCTCTTTGTCAAACTAGACGCAATTTCGTAGGCTCTCCACACCTCTTTAGCTAATTGTAAGCAAAATTCATTTTTTTCGTCTATTGAAATTTCAAATATATATTTTCGACCCTTACACACAATTTCACTCAACACCAACAATCATAAATAATAGCGAGGATGATGGAAAAGATTATATTTTGGTAAGTAAGAGTTTTTACAATAATTGAGGGACATGAGGTATTAGAAAATTCCATTGTTTATGGGATGTAATGACCCGAACGATCATTTTTCTTTCTAGATTCTCTTTTTCCAATTTAAGTTTTTTGTATGTTCTTTTACTATTTTATGACTTGCAGGGACGATTGATTTAGTTTTGGATGGGTGGGGTTAAATTCGCAACACGTAATTCCATAATAGTGGCCTAAGATGACCATGTTTGACTTGAGTCAACATTTTGAGTAAACGATCTTAAAATCTGGATTTAAAGGTTACAATAGGTTCGTATGATGATTTTGGACTTGGGCGTATGTTCGGATCGAGTTTCGGGTGGACCGGGAGCATTTCATCACTAGCTGAAAGTTGGCGTCTTGAAGGTTTTAGATTTTTATAAGTTTGATTTGAAGTGAAATTTTGTTTTATCAATGTCCATTTCGGATTTTGAGCCTTGGAATAGGTTCATATTGTGATTTTTGACTAGTGCATAAAATTTGGTATCATTCCGAGTTATCCAAGTATGTTTCGTCACGTTCGAAATTGGTTGAAACGAGTTTGAAGTTTAGAAGTTTATTAATTTAGTTTTGAGGAGCGATTCTTGGTTCCGACATTATTTTGTGTGATTCGAGGCTTCGAGTAGGTTCATAGTATATTTATGGACTTGTTGGCATATTTGTACGGGGGTTTGGATGGCTCGGGTGTGTTTCGGATCACCCGGAGTGAAGTTAAAGTTGGCTAAAATTGTTGGTGTGCTTTATGATTGCAATGGTAGTCCTTCCATCGCGAAGAAGGATGGTGAGAAGCCTGAGATTTTACTCTTCACGAATGCGAGGAGGGCCCCACGAACATGATGGAGAATTTGTTCCTCTTCGCGAACGCGGATCCCCTTCACGAACGTGAAGAAGTGAGGGGATGAGTTGGGCTGGAAGGATATTGGCCTCCGCGAACGTGTCTGCTGGTAGATGGTGCATCGCAAACGTGACCGGTCTGTCGCGAACGCAAAGGGCATTTTTTCCAGCTAGAAGAGTTGGTCTTTGCGATCACGAGGGACCTTCCGCGATCGCGAAGAAGAAATCCTAGGCAGAATACTTTTTATTTCGGGACTTAGCCCATTTCTCTCATATTTCATTTGGTTTGGACGAATTTGAGAGCTCTTTTGAGGGGAATTTTCGTCAACATCACAAGGTAAGTGAATTCTACCAATTCTTGAGTTAAATTCATGGATTATTGTAGATTTTAACATAAAAATTATGGAATATTGGGATTTTTATTGAAGAACCTAGGATTTGGTAAAAATGGAATTTGACCACGAAATTGAGAAAAAGTTATTAATGTGAGTCGTAATGTCATGGGTAATGTTTATCTTCGAATATTTTTGGAATTCGGGCACGTGGGTCTGGGGGTGACTTTTATGGGCTTCCGAATTGGGTTGGGGAATTACTCTAATAGATGAATTATGATCTTTTGAGTATATATTGATTAGTTTGTATGATTTTTGACTAGTTTCAGATTGCTCGACGTCGTTTGGGGAATACTAGTGAGGTCTTAGATCCGAGTAGTGAGCTTGTAAGCGAGGTAAGTCTCTTGCCTAATCTTGTAGGAGGGAATTATCCCCTTAGGTGTATAAATTGTTGTGTGATTCTTGTTGAGGGGGCTATGTATGCATGAGGTGACGAGGGTCCGTACATAGCTGTATTCATATTTATGTCCGGGTAGACTTAGATTCATATGATGCCTTAAATGTGTTATTTGTATTAATCTTGTATATTTGATTTCCTTAATTTATTACTGGGCTTGAGACTAGAATATTGACCTAGTGTCTTACTTTAGAAATTGTGAAATATTTGATGACAGTAGTGTTGTGTCTTCCCGACTCGCAAGTATTTTTTACAAGCAGAGAGTTTCTCTACTCTATGGGATGGGGTCGTTCGCCTCATAAGGATTATAAACCATTCTTATGGGATCGGGTTGTTCTCCACAGCAGTATTGTAAATTAACCTTTTGGGATCGAGCCGTTCACCTCGACAAAATCGTGTGTAACACTTGAGATTTGATTTGGTATCGATATCCGTTGATTTTGTGCCTTCAAGGCCGGTTATGATAGTTTAGTGATTTTGTAATAATCCATGTTTGGATGCTTATTATTAAAGCTTATTTGTTTCGCTGTTAGTTGCTGTGTTTCATACATGTCTACTTTATGTATTTTATTATTTTACCACTAGTAAGTGTCAAGTCGACCACTCATCACTACTTCTTCGAGGTAAGACTATAAACTTAACGGGTACGCGTTGATTTACGTACTCATGCTACACTTCTGTACTAATTGTGCAGGTAATGAGACAGGAACTTCCAAGGGTCATACATGCGCATAGATGCATCACATGGAGACTTAGTGGTAAGCTCCCTTCCATGCTTTGATCTGTGGCACATGGATTCTCCCTCTTATCTTATTTATTGTTCTGTCTATTTAATTTTAGATAGTGGTTGTAGTAGTTTTGTATATTTACTAGATTCATGTACTTGTGACACCAGATTTTGGGGGCAACTAGTGTACTTTCACAGTTGTATTTATTTATCATTATCGCTTAGCTTTATGTACTATTCGTACTTGTTATTCTGGTAAAGCAGTACATATGTTCCAATGAGTTCTAGATTTAATTTTATTTATTTAATGAAATTTCTAAGTTTAAAAGTTAAAAATGGATAATAAAATTGGATATTTACCGATGGCTTGCTGAGAAGCATCGTTGGGCATCATCACGACCTACTATGGTATTTGGGTCGTGACAGCTTGGTATCAGAGCACTAGGTTCACATAGGTCTCACGAGTGATGAGTTCCCTAGTAGAGTCTTGCGGATCGGTGCTAAGACGTCCGTACTTATCTTCAAGAGGCTATAGGGTGTTTGGAAAATTCTCTTTCTTCATCTCCTATCGTACAATTGATATTATGCTAATTATCTTTCTCTTATTCTCTCATAGATGGTGAGAACGTGCGCTACAGTTGTACTCGGCAGTAGAGGGGGTATTCCCCTGGTTGTTAGAGGCAGAGACCTAGGTAGGGCCAAAGAACATGTTAGAGGACGGGGACATCCTAGAGTTGCTCCTGTAGTACCACCGGTAGATCCGATGGATGATCGTATTATTGATGAGCAGGACGAGGCACCTACAGTTGAGCCGACCCAACAAATTTTATGAATGCACCAGGATTTTAGGAGGTCATGGGTCGTATGTTGCGGTTCATGGATTCTATGAACCAGACGGGACTATTTCCAGTGGATCCAGCCACATCTCAGGTGGAACAGGGAGAACAGACCCCTACCACCCATGCTCCAAGGCATGTTGCTGCCATTTATCAGACCCCTGTTGCATAACCTGCAGGCGGGGCTCAATGGTTGCAGTAGTTAGACCAGAGACAAGACCGGCCTTGACCGATGAGGATCAGAAGCGGCTGGATAGATGGACTAGGCTTCGTCCTCATGTCTTTAGCGATGAGCGACCAAAGGACCCGTGAGATTTCATAGACACGCTATAAGGAGATGTTGCATAAAATGGGAGTATTGGAGTCCAACGAGGTGGACTTCACCATATTTCAACTAGAGGGAAAGGCTCGTAAATGGTGTCAGTATTATTTCTAGAGAAGGACCAGTTTACACATCTTTTCTTGGAGAAGTACATTCCATCATCAGAGAGAGAGGAGCTTCGCGGTCAGCTTGAGCGGCTCCGATAGGGTCAGATGTCTGTGACCGACGATGGGGAGAGATTCACTAAATTTTCTCGTCATGCAGCTATCATACTCCCCACAGATGCAGATAGATTGCATAGGTTCGTTGCAGGCTTGCACCCTAAGATTCAGGTTTCTATGGACCATAAGGTAGAGATAGGAACTCCATTCCTTCATGTTGTAGAGATAGCTCAGATTCTCAAGCGTATCTGCAACCAAAGAAGAGAGTTTGTATCGAGGGATGAACGACGTGGGAATTTTGGTGGATTCACTGATGCCCCGTCTGGGGGCAGGAGTTAGTTTAGGAGGATCCGTCTTAGCAGGCCCATGCATTTAGCACCACATCCTACTTGAGTGCTCCAGCGTGACCGTGCTTTAGTTTTATTCCAGAGAGCACTTATCATCCTCCAACTATTCAGGGTTCCTCTAGTGGGTATTTAGGTTGTCAAGGTCAGACTTAGAGTCACTAGTTCACCACTTAGAGAGGTTGTTTTGAGTGCGGGGAGTTGGGCCACGTGAAGAGGTATTGTCCTAGACCTTGAGGCAAGGTAGTGCAACGGGACTATCAGCCCATGATTATCGCACAACTTGTCGCACCGCCTATCTATCTATGGGTAGGAGTCACCCTAGAGGTGGAGCTACTCAGGTGGTGCTATGGCTAGATTATACGCCTTCCCGACTAGGCCAAACGCAGTCGCCTCTGATGCAGTGATCACATGTACATGTACTATTTTTGTCTGCCGTGGAGATGATTCGTTATTATTTGATCCGGGGTCTACTTATTCCTTCGTCTCTTCTCATTTTTCTCCTTATTTGGCTATATCTCATGAATCCTTGGGTGTTCCTGTATATTTGTCCATGCTAGTGAGTAATTCTGTCTTTGTTGATCGGGTTTACCGGTCCTGTGTAGTGACTTTATGTGGTTATGAGACCAGCGCCGATCTTTTATTGCTCGATATGATAGACTTCAAAGTTATCTTCGTCATGGAAGGGTTGTCTCCGTACTATTCCATCCTCGATTTCATGCCAAGACTGTTACCTTGGCGATGTTTGAGTTGCCTAGATTGGAGTAGAGAGGTTCATGTATTGGTACTTCTAGTCGGGTTATTTCTTTCTTGAATGCTCGACTATGTTCGAGAAATATTTCTTGGCTTTTTGGCCTCTATTCGAGATACCATTGTGGAGTCTCCCTTGATAGATTTAGTTCCTATGGTATGTGAGTTTTTCGATGTATTTCTTGCTGATCTACCAGGCATGCCACCAGATCTTAA
The DNA here is from genome assembly GCA_005239505.1 of Nicotiana paniculata. NCBI lineage: Eukaryota > Viridiplantae > Streptophyta > Magnoliopsida > Solanales > Solanaceae > Nicotiana > Nicotiana paniculata. The sequence continues at coordinate 146,563 of ML333524.1, forward strand.
TATTAATTTTGTCATTGATTTGGCACCGGGCACCCAACTTATCTCTATTTCACCTTATCGCATGGATCCAATAGAGTTGAGAAAGTTGAAGGAGAAGCTTCAAGAGTTTCTTGAGAAGAGGTTCATCAGGCTGAATATGTCGCCTTGGGGTGCACTGATATTATTTGTGAAGAAGAAGGATTGGAGTATGTCGATGTTCATTTATTACTGCCAGCTGAACAAAATCAACATCAAGAATAAGTACCCGTTGCCGCGAATTGATGATTTGTTTGATCAGCTACATAGTGATAGAGTGTTCTAGAAGATCGACTTGAGATCTGGGTATCATCAACTGAAGATTCATGCTTCAAATATTTCGAAAATGGCTTGCGGACTAGATATGGGCACTATGAGTTTCTAATGGTGTCCTTCGGCTTGACTAATGCCCCGACGACATTTATGAATTTGATGTATTAGGTGATCATTTTTCATTGTCTTCATTGTTGAAATATTGATCTACTCACATAATATGGATAAGCACAAGCAGCATTTGAGTATAGTGCTTCAGACCTTGTGGGAACAAAAGCTATATGCTAAGTTCTCCAAGTGCGAGTTCTGGTGAGATTTTTTTTCTTTCTTGGGTTATGTTGTAGTTCACTTCACACTTTTGGAGAGCTATACAGAGTGAGTTGGGTACCCGAGTAAGGGTCATCACGACCTTTCATCCGCAGACCAAAGGGAAGTCAGAGCAGACAATTCAGATTCTGGAGGATATGCTCAGAGCATGTGTGATTGACTTCGGAGGGCAGTGGATTACTTTTTGCCTTTGACCGAGTTTGCTTATAAAAATAGTTATCATTCCAATATTGAGATGGCTCTATTTGAATCCATGTATGGTCGGCGATGTCATCCCCCCATCGGTTGTCTTGAGTCTGACGAGGCTAGGTTGTATGGTACTTATTCGGTAAAGGATGCCTTGGATATGGTAAAGTTGATTCAGGAGTGACTACGCAGAATACAGTCCAAGCAGAGGAATTATGCGGATAAGAAGGCTCGTGATTTTTCATTCATGTTAAGTGAGAAGGTCCTCTTGAAAGTCTCACCAATGAAGGGTATCACGAGGTTCAGAAGGAGGGGAAAGATTATTTTGAGGTTCATCGGTCTATTTGACGTATTGGAGCGAGCTGGAGAGGTTGCATACATGGTTGATTTCCCCCTAGTCCATCGGTAGTTCATCTAGTATTACATGTGTCTATGCTCCGGAGGTATCATGTCGACATGTCACATGTGTTGGATTACAACACAGTTCATCTAGATGAGAGCTTGGGTTATGAAGAGGATTTGGTTACCATTGTTGACCGTTAGGTCCACCAGTTGAGGTATAAGAAGATTTCAGCAGTGAAGGTTCAGTGAAGGGGTTCAACCAGTCAAGGAGGTGACTTGGGAGACCAAGGAGGACATGCAGAGTAGATATCCACACTTATTTGGCACTTCGGGTATGACTCTAAACTCGTTCGAGGATGAACACTTGTTTAAGAGGTAGAGAATGTAACGACCCGATCGATCATTTTACTTTCTCGATCCTCATTTCCCTATTTAAGACTTCCCATATGTTCTTTTACTGTTTTATGACTTGCGAGGATAGTTGGTTTGGTTTTGGAAGGGTTCGAGTTGAATTCATAACACTTAGTTCCTTAATAGTGGCCTATGGTGGCAAAGTATGACTTGAGTCAACACTATGAAACGACCTCGGAATCATGATTTGAAGGTTTCAATAGGTTTGTATGTTGATTTTGAACTTGGGCGTATGTGCGGATCAAGTTTCGGGTAGACCGGGAGCATTTTCAATGCTTATTATTGAAATTTGTCATCTTGAAAGTTTTAGAATTTCCTAAGTTTTATTTGAAGTGGAATTTGGTGTTATCGATGTTTGTTTTTGATTTTGAGCCTTTGAATAAGTTTGTATTGTGATATGTGACTTGTGCGTAAAATTTAGCATTAAGTGTATTCTTTCAGCTCATTATTTGTAGTATTCATAGTAGTTCGTGAATTGTGACACCAGACCCAGGGGTAGTTTTGTAGTTATATATTTAGTTCGTGGTTCGGCTTTATTATTATTCATGGAGTTATTTAGTGGAAAATACTCGATTCAATATTCATTTTTAAATTGTTCTTTTATGTGTAAGTAAACTGTAAAAGGAAGTGGTTAGTAAATTTCTAACATCGGGTTTCCTATCAAGTATTGTGTTAGGTGCTATCACGATCCCGTGGGTTGGGAATTTGGGTCGTGACAAGTTGGTATCATAGCACTAGGTTGCATACGTCTCACAATTCACGAACAAGCTTGATAGAGTCTGAAGGATCGGTACGGAGACGTCTGTACTTATCTCTCAGAGGCTATGAAGTTAGGAAAAAACTCAGTTTATTTCTACTTTATCGTGCGATTATTGATATCTCAGAAAAATACTGATTGAACTCCTCTATTCTCTCGGAAATGGTGAGAACACGTGCTTTCTCTTCTGCGAACCAACAATTCGGTCCTTCGGCAGAAGCAACTCCTATTAGGGGCAGAGGCCGAGGCCACATCAAAAGCCAAGGATGGGGCAGGACTTAGCCCGTTGCTCATACTACAGCCCCAGCTGCGGAGCCCAGATCGAGATTGATGGGGGGGGGTGGGCTCCAGCTCAGACCGTTCCAGCTAGACCAGCTCAGGTCCCATAGGGTTTTATTGCTACCCCGGTACTTCAGGATGCTTTGGTCCGTTTAGTGGGTCTTATGGAGAGTGTAGCCCAGACTAGCGCACTCCCTGTTGCAGCAGCCGTATCTCAGGCTGGAGGAGGGGTCCAGACTCATGTTACCCACACTCTTGATCAGACTACTCCTCAGATCCAGACCCTAGCAGCCAACCCAGTTGGGGTAGTTCAGGTAGTTGCTGCAGCCCCGATTGTTGAGGGGCAGCTATGACTTCCGATGCTTTGTGGAAATTGGACAGGTTCATCAAGCTTTTCCTTGTTCACTTAAGTGGTGCTACTTCAGAGGATCCTCGGGAATATCTGGACAGTTGTTATGAGGTTCTTCGTAATATGGGTATTTTGGAGACCAATAGGGTCGACATCGCCGCGTTTCAGATGACTGGTTCCGCCAAGAAATTATGGAGGGATTATTTGTTGACTAGACTAGCCGGGTCACCTGCTCTGACTTGGGATCAGTTTTCTCACCTATTTTTGGAGAAATTTTTTCCTATCACTACCAGAGAAGAGAAGCGTCTTCAGTAGCGAGTCATGACAGTTACCCAGTATGAGAATCACTTTGTGGATTTGGCTCGGCATGCTATTCTTTTATTGCCCACAGAGAGAGAGAAAGTAGGAGATTTATTCAGGGACTTGCCCAGCCCATCAGGTTGCAGATGGCTAAGGAGACAGGGACTAAGACTTCATTTTAGGATGCGGCCAATGTGGCCAGGAGAGTTGAGATTGTTCTCGGGATGGGAGGTTAGGGGTCAGAAAAGAGACCTCGCCATTCCGGTAGATTCAGCGGTGCCTCGTCTGGAGGCAGAGATACTTAGGGTAGAGGCCATTCTTCCAGACCATATAATTCAGCACTTTAGACGTCCCATGGTGCCTCAAATGGTCGTGGCTATTACTTGCCTTATTCTGATCAATCAGCCCCTATCAGAGCACCTCCTCTTCAGAGTTATTATCGTGGTCAGACGGTTCGGCAGGGTCAGCCTTAGTATCAGGATGGTTGTTATGAGTATGGTGAGTATGGGCACATTCAGAGATCTTGTCCGAAATTTTTAGGTAATCAACCTCAGTACCAGAATTCTCGTACTATAGTTCCGGCACCAGCTGCAGCCCCGCTTGCCCAGCTATCCAGGGTTAGGGGTCAGGTAGTCAGAGGTAGATTTCAAAATGTTAGAGGTAGAGATCAGCATGCTAGAGGTGGAGGCCAGCCCGCTAGAGGTAGAGGCTAGCCCATTAGAGGTGGAGGACCACCTATCAGGGGTTCTCCTGGTGATGCAGTTCAGGGTGGTAGGGCCCAGCACCGATTATATGCATTTCCAGCCAGACCCGAGGCGGAGTCCTCTAATGCAGTTATCACAGGTACCATTTCAGTTTGTAAAAAGATGCTTTAGTTTTGTTTGATTCGGGGTCTACTTATTCTTATGTGTCATCCTATATTGCCTCGTATTTGGTTGTGCCCCTCGATTATTTGAGTGTCCCTATTTATGTGTTTATGCTGGTGGGGGATGCTATTGTTGTAGATCGTGTATATCATTCGTGCGTAGTCATTATTGAGGGTCTTGAAACTATTGTAGACATTTTGCTTCTTGACATCGTCGATTTTGATGTCATATGGGGCATGGATTGGTTCTCACCTTATTATGCCATCTTGGACTGTCACGCCAAGACAGTTACTTTAGCTTTGCTGGGATTTCCTTGGTTAGAATGGAAAGGGACTCCTAGTCATTCTCCCAACAGAGTGATTTCTTATTCCAAGGCTCGTTGCATGGTTGAGAAATGATGTTTTGCTTATTTGGCTCATATCCGTGATTTTGATGCCGAGATTTCTTCAATAGAGCGAGTGCCTAATGTTCAAGAGTTTCCAAGTGTTTCCTAAAGACCTGTCGGGGATGCCACCCGATAGGTATATCGATTTTTGTATTGATGTTTCTCTAGGAACTCAACCCATTTCTATTCCTCTGTATCAGATGAACCAACCAGAATTGAGAGAATTGAAAGAACAGTTGCAAGACCTACTTGATAAAGGTTTCGTCAGGCCTAGTGTCTTGCCTTGGGGTGCACCAGTTTTGTTTGTAAAGAAAAAGGATGGATCGATGAGAATGTGTATAGATTACCACCAGTTGAATAAAGTTACTATAAAAAATAAGTATCCATTGCCGAGAATTGATGATTTATTTGATCAGCTTCAGGGTGCCAGTTTGTTTTCGAAAATTGATCTGAGATCGGGCTACCATTAGCTGAAGATTAGGGCATACGATGTTCCTAAAATAGCCTTTCGGACAAGGTTTGGGCACTATGAGTTTTTAGTGATGTCTTTTGGCTTGACTAATGTCCCAGCATCCTTTATGGATTTGATGAATCGAGTTTTCAAGCCTTAAATACTCGGAAATTGATGATATTCTTATGTACTCCCGCAGTTGGAAGGAGCATGAGCAACACCTCCGTATAGCACTCCAGACTTAGAGGGATAATCAGTTGTATGCAAAATTTTCAAAGTGTGGATTCTTGTTAGATCAGTAGCTTTCTTGGGTCATGTCGTATCAGCAGAGGGTATTCAGGTATATTATAAGAAGATAGAGGCAGTCAAGGACTGGCCTAAACCCACTTCAGCCACGTAAATTAGGAGCTTCTTGGGTTAAGCGGGATACTACCGTCGTTTTATAGAGGGGTTCTCGTCTATAGCATCCCCGATGACGAGATTGACTCAGAAGGGTGCCCCATTTAAATGGTCGGATAAGTGTGAGGTGAGCTTCCAGAAGCTTAAGAAAGCCTTGACTTTAGCACAGGTATTGGTGTTACCATCAGGTTCAGGATCATTCATGGTATATTGTGATGCTTCCCGTGTTGGGTTGGGAGCGGTATTGATGCAAGAGGGCAGCGTGATAGCATATGTGTATCAGCAGTTAAAGATTCATGAGAAGAATTATCACGTCGATGAGTTAGAGTGGAAGCCATTGTTCATGCATTGAAAATATGGAGGCACTATGTTTATGGCGTGCCATGTGAGATTTACGAGGATCATCGTAGTCTCCAGTACTTGTTCAAGCAAAATGATCTTAATTTGATACAGAGGAGATGGTTAGAGTTATTGGATGATTATGACATCACTATATTGCATCATTCAGGAAAGGCCAATGTGGTGGCCGATGCATTGAGTAGGAAAGTAGTAAGTATGGGCAGCCTTGCATGTATTCCAGTCGGTGAGAGACTGTTAGCTTCAGATATTCTGATGTTGGCTAATAAGTTCGTGAGGTTGGATATTTCGCTCAGCCATGTTCTAGCTTGTACAGTTGCTCGGTCTTATTCGAGCGTATCAGAGATCGGCAGGATGATGACCCACACTTGATGGTCCTTAGCGACACCGTTTGGCATAGCTGTGCCAAGAAGGTTACAATTGGAGATGATAGTGTTTTGAGGAGCAGGGTCGTATATGTGTGCCTAATGTTGATGGCCTTCGTGAGTTGATTCTTGAAGAAGCTCACAGTTCTAAGTATTCTATTCACCCGGGTACTTCCAAGATGTACCAGGACATACAGAAGCACTACTGGTGGCGAAGGATGAAAAAGGATATTGTTGCTTATGTGGCTCGTTGTTTGAATTGCCAACAGGTGAAATATGAGCATCAGAGACCCGGTGTCTTACTTCAGAATATAGAGATTCTTGAGTAGAAGTGGGAGCGTATCACTATGGACTTCATTGTTAGAATCCCACGGACTCAGAGGAAGTTCGACGCCGTTTGGATTATTGTGGATAGGATGACTAAATCAGAACATTTCATTCCAGTGGCAAATAATTACACTTCGGAGTGGTTGGTAGAGATATATGTTCGAGAGATTGTTCGCCTTCATGGTGTCTCGTGTCTATCATTTCTGATCGAGGTACACAGTTCACCTCGCACTTTTGGAGGGCATTTCAGTGAGAGTTGGGTACCCGGGTTGAGTTGAGCACATCATTTCATCCTCAGACGGACGGGCAGTACGAACGTACTATTAATATCTTGGAGGATAAGCTCCGTGCTTGTGTTATTTATTTTGGGGGTTCTTGGGATCAATTCTTGTCGTTAGCAGAGTTTGCCTACAATAACAGTTGTTAGTCGAGCATTCAGATGGCTCCCTATGAGGCATTATATGGTAGCGGTGTAGATCGCCAGTTGGGTGGTATGATCCGGGAGAGGCTTAGTTACTGGGTACAAACATAGTTCAAGAGGCCTTAGATAAGGTCAACGTTATACAAAATCGACTTCGTGCAGCTCAGTCTAGGAAAAAGAGTTACGCCTATCGTAAGGTTCGTGATGTGGAATTCATGGTTGGAGAGAGTGTTACTTAGGCTATCGCCCATGAAGGGTGTCATGAGATTTGGGGAGAAGGGCAAGTTTAGCCCTAGGTATATCATACCATTTGAGATTCTTGATAGAGTGGGGGAGAAGGGCAAGTTTAGCCCTAGGTATATCCTCAGTTCATCCGGTGATTCATGTATCTATGCTCAAGAGATATCATGGTGACCCTTCCCACGTGTTAGATTTCATCTCTGTCCAATTGGACAAAGATTTGACATATAAGGAGGATTCAGTAGCCATTCTAGACCGGCAGGTTCTTCAGTTGAGATCAAAGAGTTACCCTTCAGTTCAAGTGCAGTGGAAGGGTCAGCCTGTTGAGGCATTTACTTGGATGTCCGAGTCGGACATGCAGAGTAGATATCTCCACTTGTTTTCCAGTTCAGGTAATTTTCTATGTCCGTTCGAGGACGAACGTTTGTTTTAGATGTGGAGATTGTGATGACCCAAAGGGTCATCTAATGAATTAAGACTGCATTCCAGGCTCATTAGCATTAAAAATATTAATTTTATTTACCTCGATTTGCGTGCACAGTACGAGAGTGAAACTGCAAAGCTTTTATTGAAAATATGAGACATAATAAATTTTTGGAATTTAAATTTGGTTTTAGTTGACTTTGACCAATATTTTGAATAAACATACCCGGATATGTGTTTTGACGATCCCGGGATGTCCGCAGTAAAATATGGGACTTGGGAGTATGCATGAAGTCGATATCCGAGGTCCCTAGACTTAGAAATCATTTTTTAAAGAAAGTTCTTTAGCTGGATTTTTAATGAAATAAAGTAATGAGTAAATGTTTGAAACTGTTGGTATCGGGCCCGTATTTTGGTTCCAGAGCTCGATACAGGTTTGTTATGATATTTAAGCCTTATCTATGAAATTTGGTGAGAATCGGAATTTATTTGACGTGATTCGGACGTCCGGTTGAGAAATAGTGAAACTGAAGTGTTCTTGAGAAAACAATCATGAGTTTTGAGGTTAAATTCATAGTTTTAGATATTTTTTTGGTGATTTGATCGCACGATCAAGTATTTATGATGTTTTTTGACTTGCGTTCATGTTTGGTTTAGATCCTCGAGGGCTCGGGTGAGTTTCGGATAGACTACGAGATGTTTTAAACTTAGGAAGAACTGTTATTTTTTATGTTACTGGTGCTCAGTTGATTTGTTCTTCGCGTTCGCGTTTCTTCACTCACTAACGCGTAGAGTAAAAGTGCATTGGGCAACTTTTGTTCTATGCGAACGCGGAGCTCAAGACGCGAACGTGGAGCACTGGTGGGCTAAAGCTTCGTGAACGCGTCCAGGACAGCGAACACACTTAGTAAGCTGGACTTGGGGAAGGGTAGTTGCATTTCTTCTAAACGAACGCGACCACCTGGTCGCGAACGAGATGACCAAAGGAAGAAAAGCTTCACGAACGCATTCAAAGCCCCGTGAACGCGAAGGACATTGGGCCTGACCTATCGCGAACGCGGGAGGCCCATCGCAAACGCGATGAAGACCTGTCCAGTCATATAAAACATGTTTTAAAAATGGGCAGAACTTCTTTCTTAATATTTTTCGAACTACAAAGACCTAGAGGCGATTTTCTTCACACAAATTCATCCCCAAAGTGTTGGTAAACAATTCTAAACTCTTCTCTTTGAATTACCCAATGTTTTTAATCACATTTCAATAAAAAATCAAGAATTTTCATGGTAGAAATTGGGGGTTTGGGTAGATTTAGGAAATTTTGTAAAAAATAGAATTTTGACCTCGAATTGGGGTCGGATTTCGAAACTAATTACATATTCGGGATCGGGGTGAATGGGTTAATAGAATTTTGTCCGAACCCCGAGTTTGGACCAAACGGGCCCGAGGTCGGGTTTTAACATTCTATGAGAAAACTTAAGAAAATAATGATTTTTCAGTAAAGTTAGTTCCTTTAGAATAAATTAATGATATTAAACTAATTAAGATTTGATTCGAGCGGGTTAGAGGCAAATTCGAAAGGAAAAGTGATAATTGAGCAGTGAGTGGCCTGCGAATTTGAGGTAAGTGTTTGGTTTAACCTTAACTTGAGGGAATAGGAATCCCCACTTAAATGCTATGTGAATTTTCATGTGTGTGGTGTATATGTGAAGTGACGAGTATCAATGCACCACTAAATTATTGTTAAATATGGTCCCTTCCCCGTTTTCCAATTATTTGCTTATGGGCTTAATTGTTTCAGGATCATTGATGTTTATATGTCCATTTGGATTCGTTAACTTATTGTTAAGTATTGTTTCAAGTATTTTGGAAGTGTTGGATGTTCTCTTGGTTTTTATGTTACATAAGGATTGAGTTGGATGTCAGTTTTACAATATGTATATAATTTCCGGTTGGTTTTGTTGTAAAATGATAATTGATGAAGTTTATGAGTTTTATAGTCTCTGTTTACAATTGTTGACACAAAAATGTTGTGAAAGGCTTGGCCTGAGTTGTGAATTTATAAGTAAACTGATATGATATGTCTGGTGGGAGCGGGTTGCACGCATCAACAAGGAGTGATAAGGGTGGACATGTGGGATCGGGTTGCACGCCGCAACAAGAGAAATAAAGGTGTAATGTATATGGGGAGGAGCAATAAGGGTGGACAGGTGGGAGCGGGTTTCACGCTGCAACAAGGAGCAATAAGGGTGAGTATTACTATTTTACTTGTTTTCAAAAATAAGGATTTGGAAAACTCTGGTTTTATTAAAAAGGTTTTCATACTCTGATTTTTTTTTCCTGTGATTTAAATTAAAACTTGGAAATTTTGAGGAGTTGATTATAGCTAAGATATGAAAAGAATTATCCGAGTTGTATTTATTTACTATTGCAAGTTACTGGTTATTTAGTATTATTATTATCTCCTTCTTGCTTTATTATCTATTGTTCACAGGTTATATTGTTAATGCCCCAACGTAGCCTCGTCACCACGTATTCGAGGTTAGGTTCGGAACTTACTCAGTACATGGGGTCAGTTGTACTGATACTACACTCTACACTCTTTTGTGCAGATCCAGGTACCGGCCAGAGTTAGGAGGTTTTAGTAGCTGCGCATTTTCGTTCGCAGACATGGGGTAGATCTGCTGGCGTCCACAGATTCTTGGAGTCTTCTCTTTACTTTATAGATGCTGTTTTATTTCTTTCAGAACAAAGATATATTCTTTCAGCCCATTATTTGTAGTATTCTTAGTAGTTCGTGAATTGTGACAACAGACCCTGGGGTAGTTTTATAGTTATATATTTAATTTGTGGTTCGACTTAATTATTTATCTTTATGATTATTCATGGAGTTATTTAGTGGAAAATACTCGATTCAGTATTCATTTTTAAATTGTTCTTTTATGTGTAAGTAAACTGTAAAAGGAAAATGGTTAGTAAATTTCTAACATCGGCTTGCCTAGCAAGTATTGTGTTAGGCGCCATCACAATACTGTGGGTTGGAAATTTGGGTCGTGACATAAGGATGTTTAGAAGTGAGGATAAATAGTTTGGAGGAAGTTTCAGATGTAAGTGAAAAATATGTGTAAAGTTTCACATTACCCGACTTTGAATGAGTATTACTCTTATGTTATAAAACGATTTTCCATAGTTCTTGGTTCTATAATGTAGCGCTTTGAGTATAGTTTTCAACCAAACAAACCATTCATCATTTGGATATTTGTATAAAGGGTTATGAGTATTTTACTGAATGATGTCTAACAGGAAAAAACCCAAATCACGAGGTACAACCTATAGAGAGCGAGGTACAACTCGCAGCAGCATCCAACCTACATAAAACCATTGACGGGCAACCTCATTTTATGGGGATATTTTGAGTTGAGGTTTTTGCATAAGTTGAAGATTGAGCTTGATACTTGCTGGATACCGCTGTGGTATACTCATACTACACTTATGCACATTTTACAGATCCAGGTATTGCCAAGTCAATTGATCTGCAGCTAGTATTGCAGATTGTTGTTGTGGAGACTCAAGGTAAACATGTTGTTGCGTTCTCAGGCTTCAGAGTCTTCGTTCTATTTTGCATTCGTACTATTTTACCTATTTCCAACCAGTTGTATGTAAAAGTTGTAGCAAACTCTGTAAAGCTTATGACTTGTACTATCGGTTTTCAAAAATTGTAAACTGTATACAGAATTTTGTTTCGGGAATTTTTTGACATTTTTTATTATTGTTATTATTCAGTAAATGTTAGGCTTACCTAGTCCCTAAGACTAGGTGCCATCACGATACCCAACTGATGGGAACTTGGGTCGTGACATTATTACCGTTTCATATCAAATATTTGTTGCATTCTTTTTGTAAGGACTCGTTCTAGAAGATTTAGTTAGAGAGAGAGTCTATGACAATTATTGAGTACCATGATGGTGTACTCTGCCCTCAGGGGTGCTTCTCCAGGACCTTACTTACTTTATATGTTTCAGGATAAAGTATGGCACGTAACGTATGGATAGGAGTAGGATGACTCTCTTTTAGAGGTATACAGTGAGGCTCCTCTTTTACTTTAGCTACCATGTTCTTCGTGTGTTCTTTTAGTCAGGAATTGTCGTAAATGTTTAGTTCTATTCTTTAGTAGAGGTTCTATAGATAGTTATGTTCGATGGTATAACGAGATAGTAAACGACATACATGAAAAAAAATTATTTTATTTCGATTTGATTATTCTTTTAAAATACTTCATGTATGGTATTGGATATGAAAAGTATTTCATGATTTGATTTGAAAATGTATATAATTTTCAAATGGCTTTCGAGGTTATTTATTTATTTATGCAAATGGTTGGGGTACATCACATGAGTTAGTTCGCTCTGATCGAGTTGTGTGTCGAGTGTCGGTCACCTGATTACTATACCCTGTATTTTGTGTGTAGATCCAAGTATTTACGATCGTGGTAGTTGCCCGTGAGCCGGATCCAGATTAATTAGAGATATCGAGGTAGCACTGATGTTCTGTTCGCAGGCCTTGAAGTTCTCATTCCTTATTTTCATGTTCATGTTGTTTATTCTTTTGGACAATACTGCATTCGATTCAGACTTTGTGTTATTTATTCTATAGCGCTCATGTACTTGATGACACCAGATCATAGGCTGATTTTAGTGGTATTGCGAACATTGACTTCAATTAATTATCTTTATTTCATATGTCGAGACTATTTAATACTGCTATTTAAGTTTGTTTCTGCTTATTGATTGATGACTTGCCTAGCAAGTGGTGTTAGGCTCCGTTACGGCTGTGGTGCGAGTTTGGACATAATTTGAAGTTCTTTTAAGTTTATTAAATTAAAAAATTATGTTTGTACTTTGTAACTTATAAGCTATGAAATTTGAAATTTGAAATTGAATTTGCAACGTTATCATTGAAATTTGTTTTTGAATTTATGTCCACTTTAAAAAAGTTCAAGTATGACTTCACAAAAATAACACAAAATTTTAAAAAATATTTTGCTCATTTAAGTAAAGCTCGACGCATCCCGCCATAACCTGGATAACCAAATAATTAGGTATAGGGGTTATGTTAGACGCACTTTCCACTAAAAAACTCGGCACCTATCCATCTCGTTAAGGTCAGCTCGGTTAAGCTTGGAAACGGGACTGGCCGAGCTCTCCCATAAGGGGGTTGAGTTGGACCCGACCCGGCCGAGTTGACAGGCTTACTGGACCATATGGAGTCCGCACTTGGTCCTCCCACGGGAAATTACAAGTGATAATAATCCTTATCAAACGTTTTACTAAAAATCTTTAAAAAATGCCCCTTTCCTTTACCTATTACGATCCAAAATTACCGTGAACAAGTTGAACGCTCAGTTTTCTCCAGTGTTCTTACTTTCATTTATATATTGCAAAATTAAATAATCGCCTTGTTTAAGAGTTTAAACATCAATAGAAAAAAATAATTCGACTATTTATTTTAGATATTCGATATGTCCTTTTATGGACAAGTTTGATTGTAAAATATTTCGATAATTGTTATGTAGATGTTTACTTGTATCACATACACAAGTGCTTTCTGAAACGTGTAATCCTGACTCTCGACCTCGAACCTAAACCTTGACCCTGAATGTTGACCCCAAACATTGACCCTGAACCCTTACCCTGATATCGACCTCGACGACCAATCTCAACCCAAAAGCATGATCTAAACCCCGACCCCCAACCCAACCCAGATCCTAATCTCAACCCTTACCCCTACCCCGACACCGAACCAAATCCACCGGGTTGTTCCTCCCCACCCTCACCATTTTGTCTATCATAATATTTGCCTAAATTATATATTTTCTTAATTTCCCCCCTAACTATCGTACACTAGAAAATAAGTAAGAAAACCACTTATTTTCGAAAAAAAATATTTTCTTTGAAAATTATTTTATTCATACCAAATTCGCTCTTAGACAAAATAGAACATGCTATTTTCATTCTCTCTTATGTAAATAGAGAGATGATTCCCTACACACATATACAATACTTTTTTCAACTATGGTGATGCAAGTAAAAATAATTCTCCGTATTAAAATTAAAATTTAATAGATAACCATAATCAAAAGAGTTTCTAGACAGTATAGGTATTATGTATGTTTTCTTTCTAATATGTCAAAAAAAAGGACATGAGGTTAGTGACCTTCCAGTAACTAATACAAAGCATCAATTATTGCATCTTTGTTTGTTTACTTCTTGTTGTTGCAAGATTGTCTTATTTATTTGTGCATTTGTTGAATTTTACAATTGCGCAACAATAGTTGCTATCAAGTTGCCTTGTCTTTGTAACGATCCAACCGCTGATTTTGAGATTCAGGGTTTTATTCAGTGGTTCGAGGTCTTGAGTGGCTTCATATTGCGTATTAGGACTTGTGTGCATGGTCGAATTTGATTTTTGGATGTTTAGAGATCTATTTTGATGAGTGATTCTCCTTTTAGAAGCTTAAGTTGAAAATGTTGATTGAAGTTTTGACTTTTGTGAAAATGACCTCGGAAAGGTGTTTTGACGACCTCGATAGGTTTTTGACGTGATTTTGGACTTTTTCGGAATTTAATTCGGAGGTCCCTAGGTTGATTTGGCTTGTTTTGCCGAAAGTTGGAAATTTAAAGGATTAGAATTTTAATAGTTTGATAGTAGGTTGACTACATAGCTATCATGTTTGGATTTCTGTTTTGGGACTTGGAATAGGTCTGTATTGGTATTTACAACTTGTCTGCAATGTTTGGCGTCCTTCCGAGTTGATTTAATAGGAATCGGTGCGGTTGTGTTTTTAGAAGTGCTTGAGTTTCATTGTAGATTTCATGTGTTTTGAGGTTCGATTCATGGTTTCGTATGTTATTTTGTTGTTTTGATCGCACGAGCAAGTTCATATTATGTTTTAAGAGTTCTGTTGATTTTTGGTTTGGAGCCCCGAGGGATAGGATGAGTTTCAGATAAATTTAAGAGTGTTTGAAAGAGCTTTGGTTTTGCTGGTTCCGAAACAGGTGCTACGGGTCTTGAAAATGCAAGAATTTGTTCGCATTTGCGCATTTGTAAGGTGGGAGATCGAATTTGTAAGAATGGATGGGGTCTGCTACATTCTCGTTTCCGAACATTTTGTCCGCTTTTATGAAGGGATCTGGACTAAGCAGTGATCGCAATTGCAATCATTAGGTCGCTTTTGTGATATGTTCAACCTTCGCATTTGCAATGATATCATCGCATTTGTGACGACAACAAGGGTGTGAGGAGTGTCACTTTTGCGATAATTCTTCGCATTTGCAAACCCAAGTTGCATTTGCAACACCTGCGACTGAACATAACAGCCGAGGGAGAGGATTTTAGTCTCATTTTCATATCTTTGAACCGTAGACTCGGTTGGAGGCTATTTTGAAGAGGGATTTTCATCTACAATCATTGGGTAATTGATTTTGATCAATTTTCAACTATGTTACATGATTATATATGAGATGTAATATCAAATTGGTGGGAATCAAAGTGCAATTTATAGAAACTACCTATGTTTGTTTCAACTGATTAGGGATGTACATGTCATAGAAACTTAAGTAATAAAAGGAATTTAGGGGAGGGGATGTGCATGTCATAGCAATTTTAAAAAGTAATTAAAAAATGAGGAAAAATAAGGGGAAGGATGCACATGTAATCAAATAATCCACATAAATAAATTTCATTATGGTAAGAGCCTAAGTATATCCCCAGCAGAGTTACCCTGCTCTCGTGTCCCTTTTTCTCACGAAAGCGGGTTTCGACATGTGAAAACTCTTTTAAATGGATGTTAAAAGAGAAGAGTCACCACCTAACACTTTTTAAGGTGCTCTAGGACACCTATTAGCAAATAACTCTATTTGACTAGTCAATGCCACTAATGATCGGGTAAGGGCTCAAATTACCTCAAAGAGAAGGTGTTAGTCACTCTTCGAGGTCCACAATTGTGGTTCCCGACTGAAATTTAAACTATATGGATTATAGAATTAAGCTAGGTGATCAAATAAATAAAGAAAGATGTAGAAGTTGAAAACTCTAATATAACATAATAATTAACTATATGACTAATTGATACAAGTCTTAAAAATCACAAGGAGTACAATTGCGTCAATCTATGACTAACTGTGAACAACAAGTATATAAAAGAATAGGGGGTCTTAAGTTTTGTTGCCTACAGGATCACCCTGTGCAATATAAATAATACTTCGCAACTCTCTTAGGTTAGGGGTAGCTCATATTATTTAGAAGGTACATACTATCATCTCCTCCTACCCTATTACTATGTTGAAGTTGTTTACCTAAGGCGTTCTAGTTCAATTATAAAATGTGTCCTAAGGGTGCATTATCCGTCCCATGCCTATGGCCCGGGAGGCTTTGGACCAACTATTTGGGTGGTTCGAGACTTCTGTTAAGGTGCTCAAAATGATAAAACTAGGCGACATCCAAAACAGGTAGGACTGCACATAATAGCTATGAAAGGCTCAAGTTAGCCTCCACACATAAGCACAAAAGCACCGGAATAGATTTCTGGTTTTGTGTCACGAACCCAAATCCTAAACCGGCCGTGATGGCGCCTATCGTGAAACTAGGCTAGCCGATAACCACATGTTCACAATTTCTTTCAAAAATCTAAGCATATTATAAATATACAGAGTTTGCTAAAAAAAGTAGGCCAATAAACAGTGCCACCAACCCCAGAACGCGGAGCCAACAAGTCATGAGCATATAGAAGAATAAGACAAAATATAAAACCTCCAAATGAAAGCTAGATACAACAAGAAGGGAAAACAGAGATGTTGCGGACGCTGAATAGCCATCTCTATATCCCGCAATCCGGCTCCGCGAGGAATAAATGGCTAATGCGCGATATCTGCACATGAATCTGCACACATGGATGCAGGGAGTAATGTTATTACGCTAACTCAGTAGTAATGAAAAAAATTCAAGTCTAAGCAGCAAGGAAACACATAAAATTAATTCCATCAACTCACAATATACACAACCTTACTTTCCAATAGTGTAAACATAGATATACGAAATCATCATGCCTTAAAACCAACTTCAGAAAAGTCCTTTGAAGAATGCATATTTTTAACAACTCCAAACCAAAATATTTAGTATGAAAATGAAATGAATCATATAGAGGCCCCTCAGGAAAAACATATTTCATAAGTTCAAAATGAAAGTTGTAAAATCATAAGTAGCCCCTCGGGCAAAACATGTATCACAATCAGCCCCTCTGGCATGCCTCACAGTCACTCAGCACCTCACCATCACTCAGCACCTCACAGTCACTCATGCCTCCCAATCACTCATCACTCGGCACTCTATGCGCTCACTGGTGGTGTGTACAGACTCCGGAGCGGCTCCTTCAGCCTAAGCGCTAATATCACTCAGCACCTCACCATCACTCAGCACCTCACAATCAGTCCCTCGGCCTCACTCAGCAGAACCACTCAAAAGGCCCCTCGGGAGAATCAGTAAAACAGGGTACTCGACCCAAAACATCATTTTAAATCTCAAAGTAGTGTAAATCAGGCTGAGTTTCGAAAATAGTATGCACGATGTGGCTGAGTGAAATCATCAACAAATAGTGAGGAAAAAAGCAGTAAAAAGCCCCCAAGGGGTCTAAACAGATCGGCACGAGGCCCCATACACGGCTTATAGCCCAAATATTTTAACAATCTTTAGAAACTAATTTAGCATAAGGTTTTGAGTAAAATATGCAACTCATTAGTTTTCGCAGAGAGGACCTAGTCCAATCCAAAAATCAGTACGCGCCACATACTCGTCATCCGACATGTGCGCCATTCTAAAATCAGTGAGAAATATGTAGTCTGTGGTTCCTACCCTCAGGACAAGAATTATAACCATTACTTACCTCTACCGGGCCACAACACTAGTCCGCAATGCCCTTACCCCTCAAATTGGCTCCTGATTTCTCAAAATCTAGCCAAAACCAGTTTAACATCATCAATATATATCAAAGGATCACAACCCAATCGAAAACTATCAAATTATACAAGAATCTCGAAATTCGGCCTAACCCGAGCGCCGGGCCCACATCTCGGAATTTGATAAAATCTGCATCATTAGAATCCTCGTCCTCCCATGATTCTATACATACCAAGAACACTAAAATCGGACCACAATTGCCCACTCAAATCCTCAAAAGAAAAATCCAAATTCCCATGCACCCTTCTTCCCCAATTTTGGGCTTAATTCCAGCAATTTATGGTTTAATTACTTAGAAAATTACATATAAATGAGTTATGAGGTTCAAAACCTTACCTCCAAGTGATTCCCTTCAATTTCCTCTTCAAACCCTCTCAAAAGTGCTCCCAACTCGTTCAACAATGGTGGAAAATGAACTATTCTCGCACAAATGGCCTTTTAAAACATTCTGCCCAGCCATTAANTCTTGGAATGCGATCGCGATGCACAAACCAGCCAACCAATGTGATCGCAGACCAATACACGCGGTCGCATAGAACAACTCTCCACCCCATACACGCGCCTCATAATCCTCTACATGATCGCATAAACACCCACGCGATAGCATAGAACAAAATGCCTGCCCCACTCTTTTACTCTATGTGATCGCAAACATCCTCCCGCGATCGCGTAGAAGGAAACCAGAACCTCACACCAGTAATAATCTGCCCAGTTTTTACAAGCCAAGAGTTGGTTCGTTAACAACCCAAAACACACCCGAGGCCCTCGGAACCTCAACCAAACATACCAACATATCCCATAACATCATTCAAACCTATTCGAGCCTTCGAAACACCAAAAACAACGCAACAACACCAAAATCACATCAAATTCAAGCCTATGAACTTTGAAACTTCCAAATTTCGCCAACTACGCCGAAACAAATCGAAACACCTCCGATTGACCTGAAATTCTGCAAACATATCCAAAATGACATTACGAACCTGCTCCAACTTCCGTAATTCCATTACGACCCCGATAGCCTATTTTTTTTACTGCCGATCAGAAATAACCAAAAACTAATTTTCGCCAATTCAAGCCTAATTCTACATCGGGCATCAAAACATCATTCCTAACACACTCAGAAGTCTCAAATCACCCAAAGAAGCTATCTGAGCCATAAAATCCGCATTCAGAGGTCCTTAACCAATAAGTCAATCTCAGTTGACTTTCTTAACTATTAGGCTACTTTAAGAGACTAAATTCCCAAATTCTCACCATAATCACTCCAGACCCAAACCAACTGACCCAACACAACAAAACCATGCTAGCAATATATAACAAATGCAGAAATGGGAGAAACAGGGTAAATCTCACAGAACGATCGGCCGGGTCGTTACATCCTCCCCCTCTTAAACAAATGTTCGTCCTCGAACGGGTCTAGAAACATACTTGGAGTCTCGAATAAGTGAGGATATTGGTTCTGCATCCCCCGCTCGGTCTCCCAGGTGGCATCCTCCACCAGCTTCCCTCTCCACTGAACCTTCACTGAAACTATATCCTTAGACCTCAGCTTCCTGACCTGTCGACCCAAAATAGCCACTGGCTCTACCTCATATGACATATCACCCTCGAGCTGAACCATGCTGAAGTCCAGAACATAGGAAGGGTCACCAACATACTTCCGGAGCATCAAAACATGGAATGCTGAATGAATACTCGATAAACTGGGATGCATAGCAAGCCTATAAGCCACGTCCCCAACCCTTTGAAGCACCTCAAATGGACCAATGAACCTGGGACTCATCTTCCCCCTCTTACCGAATCTTACAGCACCCTTCATGGGCGACACCTTATCCCCAACCAGGAAAGATACATCTCGGACCTTCCGGTCTGCATCACTCTTCTGTTTAAACTGCGCCGTGCGAAGCTGCTCCTGAATCAACTTCACCTTACTTAATGCATCCTGAACCAAGTATGTGCCCAATATCCTAGCCTCGCCCTTCTCAAACCAACCAACCGGAGACAGGCACCTCCTACCATATAAAGCCTCATACTGAGCCAGCTAGATACTTGACTAATAGCTGTTATTATATGCAAACTCCGCTAGTGGCAGAAATTGGTCCCATGAACCACCAAAGTCAATCACACAAGCACGCAACATATCCTCCAAAATTTAAATGGTATACTCTGGTTGCCCGTTGGTCTGAGGGTGAAACGTTGTGTTCAACTCAACCTAAGTACCCAACTCTCTCTGCACGGCTCTCCAAAACTGATATGTGAACTGAGTACCTCTGTCAGAAATGATAGAAACTAGAACCCCATGCAATCGGACAATCTCCCTGATATAAATCTCAGCTAACCTCTCTGAAGAATAAGTAGTACCAATAGGGATGAAGTGCGCGGACTTGGTCAGCCGATCCACAATAACCCATATAGCACCAAACCTCCTTGAAGCCCGTGGGACTCCAACAACGAAATCCATGGTGATCCACTCCCACTTCCACTCCGGAATATCAAATCTCTGAAGCAATCCACCTGGTCTCTGGTGCTCATACTTGACCTGCTGACAGTTGAGACACCGAGCCACAAACTCCACAATATCCTTCTTCATTCTCCTTCACCAATAATGCTGCCTCAAATCCTGATACATCTTCACGACACCCGGATGGATGGAATGCCGCGAACTATGAGCCTCTACTAGAATCAGATCTGGAAGCCCATCTACATTGGGCACGAAAATCTAGCCCTGTATCCTCATGACCCCATCATCACCAATAATCACATCCCTGGCATCACCGCGACGGATCCTGTCCTGAAGAACAAGAAAATGAGGATCATCATACTGATGTGCTCTAATATAATTGTAAAGAGAAGACTTGGAGGCTACACAAGCCAAAACCCGCGGGGACTATGATAGATCCAATCTCACCAACTAACCCGCTAAGGCCTGAACATCAAGGGCTAATGGCTGCTCTGCTACTGGAAGGTAGGCTAGACTCCCCAAACTCTCTGCTCTGCGATTAAGGCATCGGCCACTACATTGGCCTTCCCCGGATGATATACGATAGTGAGGTCATAATCCTTGAGGAGATCTAACCTTCTCCTCTGTCGCAAATTCAAGTCCTTCTATGTTAGCAGATACTGCAAACTATGATGATTAGTGAAAATCACACACTGCGCTCCATACAAATAATGCTGCCAAATCTTCAAGGCATGAACAATAGCAGCTAACTCAAGATCGTGCACTGGATAATTCTTCTTGTGCACCTTCATCTGTCTGGACGCATAGGAAATCACCCTACCGTCATGCATCAATACCACTCCCAAACCAACTCTAGAAGAATCACAATAGACTGTGTAAGAACACGAACCAGCAAGCAAAACTAGTACCGGAGTTGTAGTCAATGATGACTTGAGCTTCTCAAAGCTCTTCTCAAACTCATCAGACCATCTGAATGGAGCACCCTTCTGGGTCAATCTGGTGAAAGGCAAAGCAATAGAAGAGAATCCCTCCACAAAACGACGGCAATATCCTGCCAAACCAAGGAAACTCTTAATCTCTGTAGCTGAGGACGATCTGGGCCAACTCTGCACCGCCTCTATCTTCTTTGGATCAAAATGAATCCCCTCACTAGACACCATATGCCCCAAGAAATCTACCGAACAAATCCAAAACTCACACTTGGAGAATTTCGCATAGAGCTTCTCCTCCCTCAACCGCTGTAACACAACTCTCAAATGTTGAGCATGCTCTTCCTGGATACGAGAATAAACCAGGATGTCACCAATGAACACAATGACGAAAGAATCATGGTAAGGCTGAAACACGCTGTTCATTAATTGCATGAATGCATCTGGGGCATTGGTCAGCCCAAATGACATAACCAAGAACTCATAATGACCATATCTGGTCCTGAAAGCAGTCTTCTGAATGTTAGAATCCCGAATCCTCAACCAATGATACCCAGATCTCAAGTCAATCTTGGAAAACACTCTGGCTCCCTGAAGCTGGTTAAATAAATCATCAATGCGGGGCAAGGGATACCGTATCTTCACCGTAACCCTGTTCAGCTGCCGATAATCAATACACATACGCATGGACCCATCCTTCGTCTTCACAAACAACATTGGTTCACCCCAAGGTGACACACTAGGCCGAATGAACTCCTTATCCAGGAGTTCCTGAAGTTGTTCATTCAATTCCTTTAGCTCCGCTGGTGCCATACGATAAGGTGGAATAGAAATAGGTTGAGTGCCAGACACCAAGTCAATACAAAAAATCAATAGTCCTGTCAGGTGGCATGCCTGGCAGCTCTGCAGGAAACACATATGGAAAGTCACGGACCACAGGAACTAAATCAATAGCGGGAGTCTCACCACTGACATCCCTCATAAAGGCCAAATAAGATAAACACACTTACCATGCGCTGAGCCCTCAGGTAGGAAATCACCCTGCTAGGCATATACTTGGAAGAACCTCTCCACTTAACCCTCGGACACCCCGACATAGCTAAGGTCATGTTCTTAGTGTGACAATCAAGAATATCATGGCATGGAGATAACCAATCCATGCCCAATATCACGTCAAAATCGATAATGCTGAGTAACAGTAGGTCCACTCGAGTCTCTAGACCCCCAATAGACATCATGCACGGCCGATACACGCGGTCCAGAACAACAGTATCGCCCACTGAAGTCGACACATGAACAAAGGTTACTAGAGACTCAAGGGGCACATCCAGAAAACGCCCAAAATATGAAGAAACATAGCAATATGTAGAACCAGGGTCAAATAAAGCCAAGGCATCTCGGCAACAGACTGAGACAATACCTGCGATCACGGCATCTGAGGCCATAGCATCTGGCATGGCTGGAAATGCATACATGTGAGCCTGACCTCCCCCTTCTCAACCTCCCCCTCTAGGGCGACCTCTGGCTGACTGATCACCACCCGTGGCTGCCTGGGCAGGTGGTGAAGTGACTGGAGCTGAAGTCGAGGGTTGGCCCCTCTGTTGAGAAGAACCATCGGCGGCAGGCACACTGGCACGTGCCCTAACTCTCCACACTCAAAACAACTCCCTGGAGCTGGAGGCGGGGACTAATAGAAACCCCTAGCACCCGTACGCCCACTGGAAGACTCCTGCATAGAAGAGCCCTGAAATTGGGGTGCTAGAGCTGCACTCTGAGCTGGGAGGGCACCAATACGGCCTGACTGAGAATGACGGGGACCTTGCCCCAAAGATGCACCACTGTATGCTGGGCGGCCTGACTGAGGAGGCTTGAATGAACGGCCCCTACCCTGCTGAAATTGTCCCCTGAAGAGAGCACCACTAGAACTGCCCAGACCCTGAGGTCTCTTGGCCTCCCTCTCCTCCCGCTCCTGGCGGTGAACAAACTCAATATCTCGAGCTATGTCAACAACCTGCTCGAATGAAGCACCCGATACTCTCTACCGAGTCATAAATAACCGAAGGTGATAAGAAAGACCATCTACAAACCTCCTAACCCTCTCCCTATCAGTAGGGAAAATCTTATAAGCATGCCTAGCCAACTCGAAAAACCTCATCTCGTACTGAGTAACTGATAACTCTCCCTGGCGCAGCGGCTCAAACTGCCTGCGCTGCTCTTCTTTGTGGGACTGAGGAACATACTTCTCCAAAAAGATCATGGAGAACTACTGCCAGGTGAGAGGTGTCGAACCAACCGACCTATGCCTCTCAAATGACTCCCACAAAGTAAAGGCAGCACCCACAAACTGAAATGTAAAAAATGAGACCCTACTGGTCTCCAAAATACCCGCAGTACGTAGTATCCTCTGGAAGCTATCTAGAAACCCCTGGGTGTCCTCACCCTCTGTACCGCTGAAAGTCGGAGGCTGAAGTCTGCTAAATCTCTCCAACCTACGCTGCTCGTCCTCAGGCCTACCAGGGACCACATAATCTTTGACCGGAGTAACTAGCTGAGCTGGGGCTGCTCCCGGTGCCTGAATACCCTATGCAGCCTGCTGAGGTACCCCGGCAGTTGGAGTCTAATTGCCTCCCCCAGCCTGAGCTGTGGTGGCAGTAGAAGACATGGCGACTACCTGAGCCAAACTGGTGCATACTGTCAAAATCCCAATCAAAACTCAAAAACTTAGTTGAAGAACTTCTCCCATTTTTCCCAAAATTTTCAACCCAAATATGAAATTAAAGGATGGAATTCATGATAGATTATTGGAATATAACCAAAAACAAGTTAAGAATCATTACCCTAAAGTTCTCTTTGAAAAATCCTTGAATTATCGCCTCAATACGAGCTCTCAAAGTCCCAAAATTGAAAATGGAAATAACCCTCAAACTTAGCCTTTTCTGCCCAATGACTTCGCTTCTGCGGGCTTCTAGTGGCACCTGCGATGCCGCACCTGCAGAATTTCCTTCGTAGGTATGGAAATGAATTAAGAGGGATGGGTCTACTTCTGCGATAAAAGGGTTGCACCTGCAAGTGCGCGCCTGCAGACAACTGTTCGCTTCTGCGATCTCCATCGTGCATGCGGGTCCTTAAGCGCATATGCAGTCATCGCACATGAGGCATTTCCCTCAAACTTGTGACCCCTGACCACACACCCCATGTCCGCTCTTATGCTTGACCTCATGCATGTGAGATCCCGCACCTACGGTCTCCCCACCGCACTTGCGAAAACACCAGAAGCCCAAAAACCTAAGCAATACACACAAATCCAATTTCGATCCGTTAAGAATCCGAATCAACCCGAGGCCCCCGGGACCTCCACCAAACATACCAAAAAGTCCTATAACACCATACGAACTTAGTCTAGCCCTCAAATTACATCAAACAATGCCAAAAATACGAATCACCCTCCAATTCAAACTTAATGAACTTTGAAACTTCAAACTTCTACAATTGATGCCGAAACCTATCAAACCACGTCCGATTGACCTCAAATGTTGCACACAAGTCATATTCGACATTACAGACCTACTCCAACTTCCGGAATTGTAATCCGACCTCGATATCAAAACGTCCACTTCCAGTCAAACTTCCCAAAATTCAACTTTCGCCATTTCAAGCCTAATTTAGCTATAGACCTCCAAAACACAATCCGGACACGCTCCTAAGTTAAAAATCACCCAACGAAGATAAAGGAATTGACGAAACTCCATTCCAGAGTGGTTTTCACATAGTTCCGACTACGGTCAAAATCCTCGGATTTAAGCTTCCGTTTTTTGGGACTAAGTGTTCCAAATCACTTCGAAACACAGACGAAACCTCCTGACAAGGAAAACAAGAAGAAAAAGACACGGGGAAAGAAATAAACAAGGGATCGGGTCTAATACTCTCAAAATGATCGGCCGGGTCGTTACAGCAACGGTGCTAAAAACTTGTTGCCCCCAAATCCACACACAAGTATAAGTGGTCGTACAAGTAATATAGGATTGTAAGTCCAGATATCGTACCCATGGGGACTTGTGATTCACTAATTACTAAATTAAACAAACACAATAAATCTATTCAAGTGATTTTCAATAGGGTTATAATGTTAAAAAAATAATAATTTTAATATCTCAAAAGGAATATTTAAATTGATGTCTAGGTTCATTCTTTTAATGAGTCTTTATATGACCAATCAATTTAAATATATTTTAATATGTGTAATAGTAAATCATAATAACTTTGAATATAATATTGTATTAATATTGAACGGGTTTGAAAATCAGTTTTTTTTGTAACTTTGAATTTCACCATAGAATTGTTTCCTTAATGTCTATTATGATAGCATTTCATTAACTTTGATAATAATGTTTCTTTGGTTTTAAATGATTATAATGTTTGATGGCATTAAATCCTTAATGGATTTTAACATTTTTCATTACATCGGATGTCCATCTCCTTTTGGACTATATATAAAACTATTTTTTCACGACCCGATTTACCCTCTGAAGGTGTCGTGACGGCACCTAGTCTCTACGACTAGGTAAGCCTACTATAAAGGGGAAAATTGAAATAAAACACAAGAAATAAAGGGAATAAGGGCAATGATATAAATAACATACTAGCCGCTCGGCTCATACAAAATATAACTCCCCTAGACCCGGAATGTCACAGACATTCACAGGCTTCTAAAACTACTGTAGCTCTAACAAAAACTGGAAAGTACATGAGAAAAATCTCTATAAGATAGAATGGAAGGGGATTCAGAGGATTCTGCAGACGCGACAGAAATAACATGCAGTCTCCTAGAATCAGCAGCAACGACTAACCATGAGGCTGATAGCTCGTACCTGAATCTGTACACAAAAACATGTGCAGGAAAGGGCATGAGTACACAACATTTGGTACCCAGTAAGTGCCAAGACTAACCCCGGTCAAGTAGTGACGAGGTCAGGTTAAGGCTCTACTGGACTTCTAAATAAGTCAATTTAAGACAACACAAAAGATAAGTAATGTTTACAGTAAGCAGTTTAAAAAATCAATACAAGTTTTACAGTAAAGAGAGTCCTCGGCTCAACACAATGTATCACAAAGTGGAATCTCCCGGGATATCATCCAGTAGTTCCAAACGATGATGAATACAAGGGAGATCTCTCGGCATACGTCCATAGTCCCAAAATAAATATGCAGTACAGGGGGATCTCCTGGAATACGTCCGTAGTCCCAATTTAAATATGCAGTGCATGGGGATCTCCCGGAATATGTTCGTATTCCCAATTTAAATCCGTGATGCAAGATGATTGCCAGGGATAACATCAATTGATATAGTTCATCTAATCACAGGTAAGAAAAATAGAAATCTTGCTAAGCATGGTACATAGAGTATCAATAGACAACTAGATGCGTAGGCATGCTTTCCTAAACTAAGAAAAACAGTTTAACACATTAAGGCACATTTGATAAAAGAAAGAACATTTCATAATCTAGGAAGGGAAGATGGGATTTTTGCAATAATGACCCATGTACGTACTCGTCACCTCACGAACACGGCACACACATAACAATAAATGTCAAAACAACTTATGGGGAAATCCCCAACGCAGAGTTAGGCCAGCCACTTACCTCGACCGTTCAAATCAACTCGAAATCACGTCCTTGTCACGAGTACCAAACTCCGAATGGCTCGAATCTATTCAAATAAGTTACATAATGTGAATATCACTATAAGAAACTAGTTTAAAAAATAAATTCAAAGCTAAAGCGCGAAATTAGGTAAATTGCCCAAAAAGTCTACCGGGCCCACGAACCGAAATCAGGTGAAAGTCACAAATTCCGAACACCCATTCACTCACGAGTACACTCTACCAAAAATCATCAAAATCCAACGTCAAAATCTCACTCAAAACTCGGATTCTCAATTGGCTGACCTTTCTCCCATTTTCAAACATTTTCCCATAATTTTCCTTAATTAGAAGTTATTAACTCAAACCCTTGATTTTTCTTAACTCATAATTATGGACTAAGCGTCCCAAAGCTCTCCGAATTTCATAGCTAATCACTCTGGAAAGTCACAATAGCAGAAACAAATGTGGGGAAAGCAGTTATTAGGGGATCCGGGCTCTAACTCTCAAAACGACTGGCCGATTCGTTACATCCTCCCCCTCTTAAAACAATTGTTCATCCTCGAACGAGTCTAAAGACATACCTGAAGCTGTGAAAAGATAAGGGTACTAGTTGCACATATCCTGGTCGGTCTCCCAAGTCGCCTCCTCGACCGACTAGCCCCTCCACTGGACTTTTTCTGATGCAATGCATTTCAACCTGAGCTTTCTGACCTGCCTATCCAAAATGGCTATTGGCTCCTCAACATAAGATAGATCCTTGTCCAACTGGATTGAAATGAAATCTAAAACATGAGCCGAATCACCGTGATACTTCCGGAGCATAGACATGTGGAATACCGGATGAACTTCTGCTAGGCTGGGAGTCAAGGCAAGCTCAGAAGCAACCTCCCCAACACGCCGCAATATCTCAAATGGGCCATTACGATGGCACTCCTCAAGAAAACCCAGAGCATCCTCTGAAGCTACTCCGCTGAAAGTAAGTGGGTAGTTCTTCTTGTACCTCTCAAGTGTGAGCTGCCTTGCCTCAAAAGCAGCTACCCTGGTCTTATGTTGTACCGGAGCCACTAGGGACATAGGAATATACTCCGGGGCTTGATCAACCTGGCCCCTCTACTCAGGAGTGCAGGCTGCGGAAGTCTATGCCCCTCCCCCAGCCTGAGATGTAACGGGAGCTATCAGAAGTAGTCCAACCTAAGGTAGAGTGTTGAACATGCTCATGAACTGAGTTAAAGTCTCTCAGAAAGCTGGAGCAGCAACAAGAATCTCCGGTATCGACCCTCTAACTGGAGCTGCTGGGGGCTCCTCTACCGCAGCCCTCGCAGGTGCTCGGGCTGCACCGCGTGGCCATCCTCTACCCAGACCACGGCCTCTGGCAGCTCTGGCAAGGGGCTGGGGTGCCTGATCGTCGATCCTCCCAGTACGGGTCCTCACCATCTGTGGTAAATAATAGAGTAGACTTTTAGAATTTTGACGCCAATAGCTCGCACGACAAGGAAATCAAAGAAATATGATTGTTCTTAACAATTACATAGCCTCCCGAAGATAGATACGAACGTCTTCGTACCAATCCGCGAGACCCTAATAAACCGGCTTGTGACTTGTGACTCCTATGAACCTAGACGCTCCAATAACAACTTGTCACGACCCGATTTACCCTCCGAAGGTGTCGTGACTGCACCTAGTCTCTACGACTAGGTAAGCCTACTATAAACGGGAAAATTGAAATAAAACACAAGAAATAAAGGGAATAAGGGCAATGATATAAATAACATATTGGCCGCTCGGCTCATACAAAATATAATTCCCCAAGACCCGAAATGTCACAGAAAATCACAAGCTTTTAACACTACTGTAGCTCTAACAAAAACTGGAAAGTACATAAGAAAAATCTCTATAAGATAGAATTGAAGGGGACTCGGAGGATTCTGCGGACGCAGAAGAAATACCTTGCAGTCTCCTAGAATCAGCAACAACGACTAACCACAAGGCTGATAGCTCGTACCTGGACCTACACACAAAAACATGTGCATGAAAGGGCATGAGTACACCACATTTGGTACCCAGTAAGTGCCAAGCCTAACCCTGGTCAAGTAGGGATGAGGTCAGGTTAAGGCTCTACTGGACTTCTAAATAAGTCAATTTAAAACAGCACAAAAGATATGTAATGTTTACAGTAAGCAGTTTAAGAAAACAATACAAGTTTTACAGCAAAGTGAGTCCTCGGCTCAACACAATGTATCACAAAGTGGAATCTCCTGAGATACCATCCCATAGTTCCAAATGATGATGCAGTACAGGGGGATCTCCCGGAATACGTCTGTAGTCCTAAAATAAATATGTTGTATAGGGGGATCTAACAGAATACATCTGTAGTCCCAATTTAAATATGCAGTACAGGGGGATCTCTCAGAATACGTCCATAGTCCCAATTTAGATATGCAGTATTGGGGGATCTCTCGGAATACGTCCGTAATCCCAATTTAAATACGCGATGCAGGATGAATTCTAGGGATAACATCAATTTATATAGTTCATCTAATGACAGGTAAGGTAAATAGAAATCTAGCTAAGCATGGTACACAGAGTATCAAATAGACAACTAGACGCGTAGGCATGCTTTCCTAAACTAAGCAAAATAGTTTAACACATTAAGGCACATTTAATAAAAGAAAGAATAGTTCATAATCTAGGAAGGGAAGATGGGAATTTTGCAATAATGGCCCGTGTAGCTACTCGTCACCTCACGAACACGGCACCCACACAACAATAAAAGTCAAAACAACCTAAAGGGAAATCCCTAACGCAGAGTTAGGCCAGCCACTTACCTCGACTGCTCAAATCAACTCGAAATCACGTCCTTGCCACGAGTACAAATATCCGAATGGCCCGAATCTATTCAAATAAGTTACATAATGTGAATATCACTACAAATGACACCATGAACCTACAACCACTCCCGGAATTCCATTCCGAATCTGATATCAAAATTTCACCTATCAGTCGAAATCGCCGAAAATCTAAATTTCGCCAATTCAAGCCTAAATCTACTACAGACGTCGAAAACACATTCCGGACTCACTCCAAACCCCAAAATCACTCGATGGAGCTAACAGAGTTGACTGAATTCCTTTTCGGACCCGTCTTCACACAGTTCCGACTACGGTCCGATTTTTATGGCTTAAACTCATAATTAGGGACTAAGTGTCCCAAAGCTCTCCAAATTTCATAGCTAATAACTCTGGCAAGTCCCAATAGCAGAAACAAACATGGGGAAAGCAGTTATTAAGGGATCGGGGCTCTAACTCTCAAAATGACTGGCCGGGTCGTTACATCCTCCCCCTTATAAAACAATCGTTCATCCTCGAACGAGTATAATGACATACCTGAAGCTGTGAAAAGATGAGGGTAGTGGCTACGCATATCCTGCTCGATCTCCCAAGTTTCCTCCTCAACCAGCTGACCCCTCCACTAGACTTTTATTGATGCAATGCTCTTGGACCTGAGCTTTATGACCTGCCTATCCAAATGGTTATTGGCTCCTCAACATAAGATAGATCCTTGTCCAACTGGACTGAGCTGAAATCCAAAACATGAACTGGATCACCATGATACTTCCGGAGCATAGACACGTGGAATACCGGATGAACTCCTGCTAGGCTGGGAGGCAAGGAAAGCTCATAAGAAACCTCCCTAACACGCGCGCAATATCTCAAATGGGCCAATGAACCTCTGACTCAGCTTTCCCTTCTTCCCGAACCTCATGACGCCCTTCATAGGTGATACCCACAGCAAAACTCGATCACCAGTCATAAATGCCAAATCGTGAAACTTCCGGTCAGCATAACTCTTCTGCCTGGACTGGGTTGTGCGAAGTCTCTCTTGAATCACCTCTACCTTGTCCATGGAATCCTAGACTAAATCTGTACCCAACAATCGGGCCTCGCTCGGATCAAACCAACCCACCAGGGACCGGCACCGCCTACGGTACAATGCCTCATACGGCGCCATCTGAATGTTGGACTGTTAACTATATTTTAGGTGAACTCAGCGAGTGGCAAGCACTGGTCCCAATACCCTCTGAACTCCATCACACAGGCACAAAGCATATCCTCAAGAATCTGAATCGTGCGCTCAGACTGCCCGTCCGTCTGGGGGTGAAAGGTTGTGCTCAACTCCACCCTGGTACCCAACTCCTACTGAACGGCTCTCCAGTACCGTGATGTGAACTGTGTACCTCTGTCTGAAATGATAGATATTGTAATACTGTGAAGGCAGACAATCTCTCGGATATAGATCTCAGCCAATCACTTTGAAGAATAAGTGGTCAGCACCGGAATGAAATTAGCTGACTTAGTCAGCCGATCCACGATCACCCAAATAGCATCGAACTTTCTCAAAGTCCGTGGAAGTCCAACTACAAAGTCCATGGTGATCTGCTCCCACTTCCACTCTGGAAGCTCAATCTGCTGAAGTAATCCTCCTGGTCTCTAATGTTCATATTTAACTTGCTGACAGTTGAGACACTTGGCCAAAAATCTCACAATGTTCTTTTTCATCCTTCTCCACCAATATTGTTGTCTCAGGTCCTGGTACATCTTCGCGGCACCCGGATTGATGGATTACCGCGCGCTATGGGCCTCTTCCAAAATCAACTCCCGAATCCCGTCCACGTTTGGCACACTAATCTGAACCCCCATCCTCATCACGCTATCATCACGTATAGTCATATCCCTGGCATCACCTTGTCGGACCCTGTCCTAAAGAACCAAAAGGTGGGGGTCATCACACTGACGCTCTCTAATGCGATCATAAAGAGAAGACCGTGCAACCACACAAGCTAATACCCGGCTAGGCTCTTAAATATCCAACCTCACGAACTGGCTGGACAAAGAATAAACATCCAAGGCTAAAGGCCTCTCAGCTACTGGAAGATATGCCAAGCTCCCCAAACTCTTCATCCGGTGACTCAAGGCGTCGGCCACTACATTGGCCTTCCCCGTGTGGTATAATATAGTGATATCATAGTCTTTAAGTTTCTCCAACGACCTCCGTTGACATAGATTAAGTTCCTTCTTCCTAAACAAGTGCTTCAAACCTCGGTGATCAATGTAAATCTCACAGGGAACACCGTACAAATAATGATGCCAGATTTTCAAGGCATGAACAATAGCTGCTAACTCGAGGTCATGAACCGGATAATTCTTCTCATGCACCTTCAACTGCGTGGACACATAGACAATCTCCCTACTTTGCTGCATCAATACTGCTCCAAGGCTAATCCTCGAGGCATCACAATAGACAGTATAGGACCCCGAACCTATAGGCAACACTAATACTGAGTCCGTAGTCAAAGTTGTCTTGAGCTTATGAAAGCTCTCCTCACACTCCTCGGTCCACCTGAACGGAGCACCCTTCTGGGTCAGTCTAGTCATATGTGCTGCAATAGATGAAAATACATCTACAAAGCGGCGGTAGTACCCTGCCAAACTAAGGAAACTGCGGTCTTCATAGCTGATGACGGTCTAGGCCAACTCTGCACAGCCTCCACCTTCTTCGAAATCTACTTTGATCCTATCACAAGACACTAAGTGGCCCAAGAATGATACTGAATCAAGCCAGAACTCACACTTATAGAATTTTGCATACAATCTCTTCTCCCTCAAAGTCTGAAGCACAGTCCTCAAGTGCTGCTCATGATTTTCTCGTGATCGGGAATATACCAGGATGTCGTCAATAAACACAATGATGAAGGAACCAATATAACGCCGAAACACATTGTGTATCAAGTGCATAGAAGCTGCTGGGCATTGGTCAGCCCAAAATACATGACAAGAAACTCTTAGTGACCATATATGGTCCTGAAGGCAGTCTTCACGATGTCCGGCTTCCGAATCTTTAGCTGATGATAGCCAGATCGCAAGTCAATCTTGGAGAATACTCTGAAACCCTATAACTAGTCGAATAAATCATCAATGTGAGTCAAAGGATACCTGTTCTTCTGTGTAACCTTGTTCAATTGTCGATAATCAATGCACATACGCATAGAGCCATCATTTTTCTTCAAAAATAGCACTGGAGCACCCCAAGGTGATACACCAGGCCTGATGAAACCCTTATCAAGCAACTCCTACAACTGCTCCTTC
Source organism: Nicotiana paniculata (assembly GCA_005239505.1). Lineage (NCBI taxonomy): Eukaryota > Viridiplantae > Streptophyta > Magnoliopsida > Solanales > Solanaceae > Nicotiana > Nicotiana paniculata. Next base: position 179,222 of record ML333524.1, read on the forward strand.
CACTCCTTCAACTCAGGAGGAGCCATACGGTAAGGAGGAATAGAAATGGGCTGAGTTCCCGGCAATAAATCAATGCCGAAATCAATATCTTTGTTGGGCATCGTACCCGAAAGATCAGCTGGGAATACATCAGAAAAGTCCCTCACTACTGGGACTGACTCAACTGGAGGGGTATCAACACTGACATCTCTCACATAGGCCAAATATGCATCACACCCTTTCTCAACCATCCGCTGAGCCTTATGAAATGAAATGACCCTGTGAGGAGTATACTCTAAGGTGCCTCTATCTAATCTCGGCAAGCTTGGCATAGCCAGCATCATGATCTTAGTGTGACAATCAAGAATATGATAATGGGATGACAAGAAGTCCATGACCAAGATAACATTGAAAACTACCATGCTGAGTAATAACAAATCAGCCCTGGTCTCAAAACCACTAAGATTAATCAAACACAACTGATATACGCGGTCCACAACTAGAGAGTCTCCCACAGGAGTAGATACATAAATAGGGGAACTCAAAGAATTGCGAGATATCCCCAAATGTGGAGAAAAATAATAGGAAACATATGAATATGTAGAGGTTGAGTCAAATAATACTAATGCATCCTTATGAAAGACAGAGAACATTACCTGTGATGACTGAATCTGAAGCAATAGCCTTGGAATGGGTTGAAGGGCATAGTAACTGGCATGTCCTCCCCCTATAGGGTGACCTCTACCTCCCCGACCTCCACCTCGAGCTGGCTGAGGTAGTGGAGTGGCAGCTGAGGCTGGAAGAATAGCCTGAGGACTAGGTGGAGCACGTGGACGCTGATAAGACTGTGGAGGTGCACCCATTCTGGCTGTGAGGCAATCTCTAATCATGTGACGAGTGTCACCACACTCAAAACAACCCCTTAGAGGATGATGCGGCTGAGATTGAATATGAGCTAGCCTGCTGCACTGGCCGGTAATAGCACCTCGAACTAGAAGCATGTTGGATATTGGCGGTGCATAATAGGGCTCCTGAGGTCTAGGAGGAGCTGGAATACCGCTGGCTGCTGGAAGAGCTGAATGGATAGGGCGACTCACAAAACCCCTACCATGTCGTGTTACTAGTGCACGAGCTCCTAAAAAATGGCCAGTCCCTCGAGACCTCTTGGCCTCTATCTCTTCTCGGTCCCTAGCAAACATGCCCTCTACTCTTCTGGCAATACTCAATGGCTGCTGATAAGTGATATCTATCTCCAACTCTCTGGCCATACTAGTCTGAATACTATGGTTAAGTCCCTCAATGAAGCGATGAACCCTCTCTCTGACTGTGGCAACCAAATTCGGTGCATGCCGAGATAACTCACTAAAACAGACTGCAAATTCTGACACAGTCATCGTATCCTAGCACAACTGCTTGAAATCCGCGCGCTAAGCATCCTTGAGGATCTAAGGGGCATACTCTCGCATAAACATCTCTGAAAATTGAGTCTAAGTGAGTGAGGCTGCCTCGTCTGGACTACTCAGCTCATAGTCACACCATCACTGATATGCGGCTTCCCTCAGCTGAAAAGCGGTGAAACTCCACAATGCCCATAGTGCGGAGAATACGATGGCACTCCTCAAGAAAACCTAGAGCATCCTCTGAAGCTAGTCCGCTGAAAGTAGGTGGGTGGTACTTCTTGTAATTCTCAAGTCTGAGCTGCTCTGCCTCAGAAGCAGCTACCCTGGTCTTATTATGTACTGGAGCCACTAGGAGCATAGGAATATACTCTAGGACCTGATCAACCCGGACCCTCTGCTCATGAGTGCGGGCTGCGGGAGTCTGTACCCCTCCCCCGGCCTGAGATGTAGCGGGACCTATCAGAAGTAGTCCAGCCTGAGCTAGAGTGCTGAACATGCTCATTAATTGAGCTAAAGTCTCCTAGAAGGCTGGAGCAGCAACATGAATCTCTGGTGTCGGCCCTGCAGCTGGAGCTACTGAGGGCTCCTCTACCGCAGCCCTCGTATGTGCTCGGGCTGCACCGCATGGTCGTCATCTACCCCGACCCCGGCCTCTGGCTGCTCTGGAAGGGGGCCCGGGTGCCTGATCGTCGGTCCTCCCAATATGGGTCCTCACCATCTGTGGGAAAGAATAGAAAAGAATTTTAGAATTTTAATGTCAATAACTCGCACGACAAGGAATTCAAAGAAATATGATTGTTCTTAGCACTTACATAGCCTCCCCAAGATAGATACGGACGTCTCCGTACTGATCCGCGAGACCCTAATAAACTAGCTTATGACTTGTGACTCCTATAAACCTAGACGCTCTGATACCAACTTGTCACGACCCGATTTACCCTCCGAATGTGTCGTGACGGCACCTAGTCTCTACGAGTAGGTAAGCCTACTATAAAATGAAAATTTGAAATAAAACAGGAGAAATAAAAGGAATAAAGGCAATGATATAAATAACATACTGGTCACTCGGATCATACAAAATATAACTCCCCAAAGCCCGGAATGTCACAGACAGTCACAATCTTCTAACACTATTGTAGCTCTAACAAAAACTGGAAAGTACATAAGAAAAATCTATATAAGATAGAATGGAAGGGACTCGTAGGATTCTGCGGACGCGTCAAAAAATACCTTTTAGTCTCCTAGAATCAGAAAAACGACTAACCACGAGGCTGATAGCTCTGTTGCGCCCCCTTTTTCCTCTCGAGGAATATCGGGTTCTGACATAGGTTGGGACAACTCTTTCCTTTTGGGAAAGGGGTTTGCATATTTTGAAGAGTTGCCACCTAACGATTTTAACGGTGTGTTAGGGAACCAAAGGGGTTCAATTATAACTACATTCCTAACCAGAGATTTGGGTAAGGGCTTGAAATTATCCTAAGGGGAAGGTGTTAGGCACCCCTCAGGATCCAAAAGTGTGGTTCTCGGCCAAATGGTTTCGTGAATTTTTACAACTAGAAAAAAACAAGTAAAGGCACAAATAAGAGGGGATTTAAGTTTTAAACACGTAAATGCTTAGAAAAATAGTAAAGAAGATTAGCTAGCATATAAAGATGTCCTAGGTTTATAATAATATGGATCACATCAATGCAATACCCGGTAATCACTCCTCGAAGAGGGGCTACACGTGGTATTAGCGCACCGGTCATCATATCCATATTCTACCTTTCCCACCCCGTAAAGTTATTAAAGCGAGTGTTGGTCTCGACCTCTATTGCATGTTGTTACTCGTCCCTTCCTATAAATCCTGGGGGAAATTAGGACTACTATCCTAAAAGGAAGTACTAGGTTGACCCCTAGGTTAAAGGACAAGATTCTAAGCGACAAACAACGACAATTAGGACTTCAGATAAGGGGAAAACAAATAAGAGCAGATACGAGGCCTAAGTATACCTCCACAGATTATGCACATGATTAGCACTACTCAAACACAAGTAAGGCCTTATTAACTTCAGAACCTAAGGCATGACATCTAGGTGAGAATGCAATAGTGAGGAAGCTTTATTACTTATTTCAGAGGATGAATTTTATCAGTTTCTTACTGATTATACCCATTAATAGTCAAGCAGCGGGTATAAAAGAGTATGTTTCAAATTTTAATAGATTTATAACCTAAGGCTTGCCTAAGTGTATGGAAATACCCAGTAACTACCCAGATTATTAAAGAAACTATTACAAGTTAGTTTGCCTAAACAGGCTGTACTTAGGTGTTGCAAAAATACAGAACTATTACCAGTTGTTTGAAAACATAGTGAAACTATTTTTAGGGCCTTTTTCATGCAATCAGTAGTTAAACTAGGTGTTGAATGAGTTCCTAAGACATGATATCTAATATGCGTACATAGGGATGCAGAATGGGTGGTATGTAGAATTCCTAGGCAGGATTTCTAAATGCATAAAGTCACAGTATTTGAACATGCTATGCAGCAAGTATAAGGATGACTTGTTTATTAGCGCATTATTATCCTAAGCATGATTCCTAGGTGTACCATAACATTACAGCGATATTAGAACTGTTTACATGAATAACAAATTTATATTAACTTTTAATCCTAGAGCATGATTTCTATATGATAAACGATAATAAATTATACGATGCTGAAACAGTAAACATCCACCTAAGTAACAGGATATCTAATGCATGATATGCTTGCATACAATAGCCCTAAGCATGATTCTAGTGCAAACATAAGAAATGTAGACCTAGAAGCGTGGTATCTACCCTTTAACATGGATAATCTATATAACTACCCTCTCCTTTTCACTATCCATTCCCAAATATTTTTTTACCAATTAATACAGGCCGGGAATTATGAATTACATAACAAAAGAAGTTACTTCTATAGGGAGCCTTCTATTAGGCCCAAATCTTCCAAACCTCAATTGCCTTTGGTGTTATTTCACAACCTTCTCATAATCCGGGTGTGTTAGAGTTTCCTAAGGACCTCAAGGGCTCCCGGGCAGTGCTTACAACCAGATTTCATTGCCAAAATAGAGTAAGTGCAGTGTGGAATGGCCAGCCTCTGTGTGTCAAAGTTCAGAGGGAGCTCAAGGGTCCCAAGGCAATACTCACACAGAAAGGGCAGAACATAGACTTCTAAGAGTATATGTGAGAGTGCTTTTTATTTTTTTTAAACTGATTTAAGTAAGAAAAAAGCCTTGAGAAAAGGTAAGTAAGAAAACAGTTTTGAAGAGGGAAATTTGATTGGAATAGAAGTTCAACATCACACAAAGAACCAGGGATAGTCCAACAATCACAAACAGAGGTAATGAGATTTGAGGGACAAATACAGAGCATATGAGGGCAGATATGTAGCAGGAAGACACATATATAGGCATACAATCAGAAGCTTCTAAGGGTCCAGAGGATTAGGAGTACAGTAAAGTACTAGGTTAGATTGAATCCTAAGAACAACTAAGACCATGATTAAACTGATGTACCAGTCATAGGCGTGTAAGAAGTAGGTGCTAAGTTTACAGAAACATGCTGGTCGTAAACAAATAAAGCCCAACTTAACATGCAGAGGGGTGTTCAACAAATTAGAAGCATACTAAGTAATAAGTAAAAGCAAATTAGAAGCATACTGAATTACAATAGTAGTACAAAACATGTTGGTTTGAGGACTGAAATCTAAATTAGAACATACCAGTGAAGTGAAGAAAGAAGTAACACAAACAGGAAGTAGGAGATGCACAATAGTTAGCCTTGGCTTGCAACCGGCTAACTTAGAACAGGAGTAACTAGCATAGAAGAGAGACCAGAGAGTTTTTTTATTTGTGTGAGAGAGAATTAAATAGATAAGTTCCTCCCTTCTTAATGAAAGAGTACTGTATATATAGTTTGAAAAAAGATGGTAAATAAGGTAGGAATCAAAGTTAACCCTTAATTAAGGGACTAAGTATCAATCAATTTAAAATCAGTATAGGTATCCCTTAATTGAAGGAATCAAGTTCAAATGGTATTATGCAGACACCAAATAAGGAAAGGTACCATATATGAATGCATATAGCATATAAGGAAATAACTTAGAATAGTACAAGTATGAGATATGCAATTGAGGCTAGGTTCAGAATATATCAATTGAGGAAAGTGTATAAGAATTAATTGACAGCAGATTTATTCATAAAAATAAGGCAAGAAATGATTCAGATTCTAAAAATTAGTGAGGAAATTTTCAAATCACAGGAAATCAGTGTTACTCAAAGGGAAATACCACCATTTTAAGGAAATATTCGAAAATCAGGCAATTAGTATTACTCAAAGAAAAATACTCGAAAATCAGTAAATAGTATGGTGTAAAATCACTAAAGCACTAATCATACTTGTTCAGAGATTCAAAAATGGCAAAACTATATTGGAGTAACACATATTGAGCAAAATCAGAAATCCTAATCACGAAATTAGGGATACTTATAAGAAAAATAGCAGATAATTAAAGGAATCCATAGATAATCATAGTCTAGGCAGAGGCAACAAAGAATCAGAAACCCTAATCAGTAATTATAGAGAAAGAAATCACAAAACACATAGAGTATACACGCAAGCAAAGTAGTCATGCCAGAACATCATAAAATCAACTCAGATTCACATGTTGAACCCAGAAATCTGGTGCCTTTTTTATCAAGATGAATCAAACAAGAAGAGAACGACTCGAAAATGCTTAAGCACAATAAAATCACAAAAAATAAAATAATACGAAGAAACTAGAAGGAGAACTGTTTTAAAAAGAATCTTGAAACCCTAGTTTTGAGAAATGAAAAATCGTTTCAGAAAACAAGAAAATCTTCGAGAAAAACTTGGAAAAATCTCCGAATACGTATAGATATGTGACAGATCTAAAAGGATCGAGAGGTTTAAAGCTAGGGTTTCCATAGAAAACCCAGAAAAGAGAAGCAAACTTAAATATCACAGGGTTTGGCCGAAAATTGTAAAGATCTTACCCGAATGGTCATAGATGGCCGGAAAGATGGCACGAGACCGGAGATGGTGAGTGGAGTACCTCTGGTTCACTCGAAGGCCTCAAAACAGTGACACAAGGTGAAGGAAGGAGCCATAAGGCTGGTGAGGGATGAAACCTCCATGGTTTCCAGCGAGGAGGTGGCAGGAGAAGGGAGGAGATAGGTTTAGAAGGTGGAGCATTTTTAGAGAGAGAGAGAGATGAGAGAGAGATGAGAGACGGCTCAGTGAGAATGAGGGGGGGGGGAATGAAATGGGGGGGGTAGTCATTAGGGCTTAATAAGGTAATAGAAATCTAAGCCGTTGATCTATTTTGATCCATGGCTTAGCGCCCATATTAGTTTGGGATTGGGTCGTGTATGAAATTGGATCTGGGCTGGGTATTTAATTGGGCTTAAGGGTTGGGTATTGGGTTGGGTTTAAAAATAGGCTAGATTTTAAATAAAATGGGGCTATTAGTTAAATACACATAAAATTAAATAAATAATTACTAAAGTAGCCAATAATTATGTAAAAATGAAATTAATGCCACCTAGATGAAAATTAAGGTAATTAGCTAATATTAAAACACAAAAATGACTGATTATCAAATTAAAATAGCTTGAATGCTCAATCAGGCCATAGTTGCAAAATTTGTATAATTATAGTTAAACAAAACCTAATTGGTTAATTTGTGAATTAATTAAAACCTGATAAAATTAAATATGATTAAAAATGACATATTTAGCTGGGAAACATTTTGAAATTATTTATAATATAATTTATGAATAATTACTGAATACAGAAAATACTAAATAAATAGAAAACTGAGTTGATAGAAATACGAAAAATTGTGGAAAAATACCACCCACATAAAAAAATGATTTTAAAAGTAATATGTAAGTTTGAAAATAATTCTGAGGAAAAATTAGGTATCAACAGCTGCCCCTCTTTACCCGGGAAGGATGAAAGAGTTGTCGGGTAAAGATATGATGGCCAATTTTGACTGAATGGAAATAGCTTGAAAAGTTCGGGCAGCACCCTGGTTTCTGAGCTGCCTACATATCCCTGGTTTTACAGGAATCAGGCCATATGTAGTTCAGGAGCCATAGGTGAAGTATACCGATGAATTTGTTTTCTTAAAGGATGGAGGGAAAGTGCTAGGTTGGGTGAACAAGCGGCTTACGGGGTAGTCAGGATAACTGGGACGGGACCGCGCCTGCCATGATGGCTGTTGCTTGCCGGGTTACCTGGAAATGAGTAATACAAACATATCGTGCGTAATTTAAACATGGTGCCAGTTCCCGTTGAACTATGAATGTTGTCTTTGGACGGTTAAGGATGACGTCTTTAGACCATGATGTCCTGGGCCACGAATATCTTGATGCAGGATTTGCAGACCATGAAATGATGTTCTCGGGCCATGAAGATTGTGCCTCCGAACCATGATGCCTTTGAATAATTATATGCAAGCTGATAAAAAGGGATCCTCAGGCCATGACATGGTGTTCTCGGTCCATGAAGATGGTGCCTCCGAACAATGACGCCTTTGGATAAGTTGGCGATATTTCAGCCCATGAATATGTAATAGCATGATGCTGACAAGACAGAGCTTAGTCTTGCGAATTAAAAAAAGGCCAGACCTTAGCCCCAAAGGAAGCGAATGATAGAGACAAGGGTTGCTTTTGAAAAGTAAATAGGAGACAACTTTAGTCTTGGAAGGCAGAAAGATAGACTTATGCAATGCAGATGATGGAGGTAGTTCTTAACCTCGGAACGCAGAAAGGTAGCCTTATGCAGGAATAGATGCAGATGGAGACATCATTTAGTCTCGGAAGGCATAATAGTAGCCTTATGTAATGCAGATGCAGATGGAGGTAGCGTTTAACCTCAGAAGGAAAAAAGGTAGCCTTATGCAATATGCGAATGCAGATGGAGACAGCGTTTAGTCTCGCAAGGCAGAAAGGTAGCCTTATGCAATATGCGAATGCAGATGGAGACAACATTTAGTCTCGGAAGGCAGAAAGGTAGCCTTATGCAATATGCGAATGCAGATGGAGACAACATTTAGTCTCGAAAGGAAGAAAGGTAGTCTTATGCAAGATGCGAATGCAGATGGAGACATCGTTTAGTCTCGGAAGGCAGAAAGGTAGCCTTATGCAATATGCGAATGCAGATGGAGACATCGTTTAGTCTCGGAAGGCAGAAAGGTAGCCTTATGCATACTTAAGGAAGGACAACATAAATTCTTAGCTGGTGTTAAACTGCAGTAGAGTATTGTGATAATGAAGCGTTGTTTGTGCTGATAATAAGTGTTGGCAAAACGAGTTTGAGGAATAATGTCTGTCCTTGGAGCGGATAATATATTTCGGGGCTTTTGCAATTCTGCATCCAAAGAAAAATCGTGAGTTTTGTAAAGGGGAAAGGTTAGTTCGCATTCCTGCTAGACCTGCTTGGCTCGTTTGCTTGATCATGATGATACTGTCTGTGTTATTGGGGTATCATTCGCTAAACAAGCTGCTTCAGAAAAAAATTAATATTCTTGATTTTGTAATAGTATAATATATAATCTAAAATAGTTTAAGATGAACCGACGACATGACACGGCTCGAGATATTGCAACCTCTTCTGCTGCGGAATTTTGAGGGTCCTCCTCAAAATTCTACCCCAATTTGGCTGGGTCGATGCCTCTAACTGTTGCTCGCGCGGCGATTGGCTGAACTTGCTTTGGAATTTTGAGGGCCCTCCTCAAAATTCTATCCCAGCTTCCAATTGCGGGGAAAAATAGATTTTTATTGAATTGTGATCGAACCCATAGGGCTGCCAACGTATCCCCTCTTAAACGGGAATCGGGGCAGGCGTAGTTCAAATTACATCATTAAGAAAGCATAACGATTAAACATAGTAGCAGTTGACTGCATCTGAATTGATCGGTTTCGGCCAAACTTCTCCGTCCATTTCTGCAAGTATGAGTGCTCCTCCTGTCAGCACTCTATAAACCATGTACGGACCTTGCCAGTTGGGAGAGAAATTTTCCTTGGCTTCATCTTGATGTGGAAAGATCTTTTTTAGCACCAGTTGCTCTGGTGTGAATCGTCTCGATTTGACTTTCTTGTTGAAGGCCCTGGCCATTCTGTTCTGATATAGTTGACCATGGCATACTGCATTCATTCTCTTCCCGTCTATGAGGGCTAGTTGTTCATAACATCTTCTTACTCATTCTGCATCGCCGAGCTCAGCTTCCTGTATAATTCTTAGAGATGAAATCTCCACTTCGGCAGGAATTACAGCCTATGTACCATAAACTAGCATATAGGGAGTTGCCCGTGTTGATGTGGGACAGTGGTGTGGTGTACCAGTAAAGCGAATGATAAATTTTCATGCCACTTCATGTGCCTTTCTATCATTTTCCTTAGTATCTTCTTGATGTTATTGTTACTGGCCTCTACGGCTCCATTATTCTGAGGTCTGTATGCTGTGGATATCTTGTGTTTGATCTTGAAAGTTTCACACATAGCTTTCATCAAGTCACTTTTGAGATTAGAACCATTGTCGGTGATGATTGATCTGGAACTCCGAACCGACAAACAATGCGGTCGCGGACAAAGTCGGCCATGACTTTCTTAGTAACTACTTTGTATGAGGTGCTTCAACCCATTTAGTGAAGTAGTCAATGGCGACCAAAATGAACATGTGGCCATTGGAAGCGACAGGCTCAATTGGTCCAATAACGTCCATACCCCAAGCGGCGAACGGCCATGATGAGCTATTGTATTGAGCTCACTTGGAGGCACCTTTATCATATCCCAATGTATCTGGCAGTGGTGGAACTTCCGAACATACTGGATGCATTCTGTTTCCACAGTCATCCAAAATTAACCAGCTCAGAGTATTTTCTTCGCTAAAACAAAACCGTTCATATGTGGGCCAAAGGTCCCAGCATGAATTTCTTCCAGCAGTTTTGATGCTTCTTTTGCGTCAATAAATCTTAATAACCCCAAATCAGGAGTCCTCCTATACAGGATTCCTCCACTGTGGAAGAAATTGTTGGACAATCTCTGAAGTGTGCGTTTTTGAGTGGATCTTGCAAGCTCGGGGTATTCTCCTTTTGCCAAGTACTCATCGATGTCATGAAACCAAGCATTTTCGTCTGCTTCTTCTTCGATATGGGCACAGTAAGCTGGATGATTATGGATGTTTATGGGAATAGGGTCAATGAAATTCTTGTCCAGATGCTGGATCATTAAGGACAAAGTAGCTAATGCGTCAGCGAATTCATTCTGAATTCTGGGGACGTGCCGGAACTCTATCTTTGTGAACCTCTTTCTTAATTCATGTACCTGGTGCAGATACGGAAATATCTTGGAATTCTTTGTTGCCCATTCTCCTTGTACCTAATGTGCCAATAAGTTTGAATCACCGATCACTAAGAACTACTGGACGTTCATGTCAATGGCCATATTGAGCCCCAAGATGCAGGCTTCGTATTCGGCCATGTTGTTGGTGAAAGGGAACCTAAGTTTGGCGAATATCGGATAATCCTGACCGGTCTCTGATACTAGGATTGCTCCAATACCAACTCCCTTGAAGTTTGTTGCTCCATCAAAGAACATCCTCCAACCATCATAAGATTCTGCAATATCTTCTCCTATGAATGATACCTCTTCATCAAGAAAATATGTTTTCAGGAGTTCGTATCCTCCGTCCACGGGATTCTCAGCAAGATGGTCTGCCAGAGCTTGTCCTTTAACTGCCTTCTGAGTCATGTAAACAATTTTGAATTCGCTCAGCAAGATTTGCCACTTGGCTAGCTTGCCAGTGGGCATGGGCTTCTGAAAGATGTACTTTAATGGATCCATCCTTGATATGAGATATGTTGTGTAGACATAGAAGTAATGCCTCAGCTTTTGGGCGACCCAAGTTAGAGCACAACAGGTACGCTCTAATAGAGAATACCGGGCCTCATATGGAGTGAACTTCTTGCTGAGGAAAATAGCTTGTTCCTTCCTTCTTGTTTCATCGTGCTTCCCCAGAACACAGCCGAAAGCTCCATCTAATATTGCAATATAGAGTAGCAAAGGTCTGCCTGGCTCGGGCGGTACTAGGGCTTGCGGTGTTGACAAATATTCCTTGATTCTGTCGAAAGCCTTTTGACAATCATCGGTCCACTCGGTCGCAGCGTCCTTCTTTAGCATCTTAAAGATTGGCTCGCAGATGACTGCAGATTGTGCTATAAATTGGCTGATGTAATTAAGCCTCCCCAAGAAACTCATCATGTCTTTCTTGTTCCTTGGTGGTGGTAGCTCTTGAATGACTTTGACTTTTGATGGATCCAATTCTATTCTCCGGCGGGTTACAATAAATCCCGACAACTTCCCAGCAGGAACACGGAATGCACACTTCGCGGGGTTTAGTTACAGATTGTATTTTCGCAATCTATTGAAGAACTTCCCCAACTTCTCCATGTGATCAGTAGCTTTCTTTGATTTAATAATGACATCATCCACGTACACCTCGATCTCCTTGTGAATCATGTCATGGAATATGGTGGTCATGGCTCTTATGTAGGTGGCCCCTGCATTCTTTAAACCGAATGGAATCATCTTGTAATAATACACTCCCCACGGCGTAATGAATGCCATTTTCTCAACATCTTTCTCATCCATCCAAATCTGGTGATAACCAGCGAATCAATCCACGAAGGACTGCAATTCATGCTTGGCGCAGTTATCAATCAGAATGTGTATATTTGGCGAGGGGAAGTCATCTTTCAGACTGGCCCTGTTGAGATCCTGGTAGTCGACGCAGACTCTAACCTTCCCGTCCTTCTTTGGCATAGGTAAAATGTTGGCTAACCATGTTGGATATTCCACTACCCGAAGAACTTTGGAATTGATCTGCTTGGTAACTTCTTCTTTGATCTTCAAACTCATGTCGCGTTTGAACTTTCTGAGCTTTTGTTTCACTGGTGGACACATTGGATTGGTTGGCAGTTTGTGAGCTACAATAGACATACTTAGACCAGTCATGCCATCATACGACCATGCAAATACATCCTCATACTCTCTTAGAAACTCTGTGTATTCTTTCTTTTCTGATGGTGACAAATGAATGCTGATGCGAGTCTCCTTGATGTTTTCTGAATCCCCCAGGTTGATAACTTCAGTCTCATCCAGGTTGGACTTAGGTCTATTCTCAAAGTTCTCAACTTCTTTGACAATCTCGTCAGGTATGTTGTATTCATCTGAATCAATGTGTGTTTGATGCATTATCTCGTTGCATGTCGTAGTCATCGATTCATCAAGACAAGTATAGTAATGCTCGAGGATCGTCGGGCTTTGGTTGTCTTGATAGACCAATTCTTGAGATATGTCCCCTTGATTACAATCTGTATGGAAGGGCCTTCCTCCCCCTCCCCCTCGAGAACAACACAGAAATCCATATCTTCGTCCTCTAGTAACAAACTCCTCATTGCTGCAAATGCTTCTTCCTCGTCTGAACCATAAGTAATGTCGGCCTGCTTGAAAGTATGCTCAAGATGATGTATCGGCTGCTCCAAAGAGTAATAGGGACTGCGCCAAGGTGGCGGCCTGTCGTTGAATTCTTGTCAAGTGTACTCATATCCTAGACCGAAAGTGGTGCCATGTTCCTTGAGCTTTATGGGCTTCGTGGTCCCTTGGAGGTTCTTACCGAGCCCTTTTCCTGGATCATATCCTCTCCAATTCATGATGCTCTCAATCTTGTTGTCCATCACTTGTCCTTGTCAATACCATTGACCCGTTCAATGTGGTGGTAAGTTCCTCCAGCTATCTTCCTTTTTTCATCAATTACCGGAATAGTTTGACAACTATAAATGGGGTTGCTACCATCACTATGAATAATTACCTCTTGGTGGTTAAATTCGAATTTTACTGCCTGATATAGCGTTGATGCTATGACCCCAGCATCATGAATCCAGGGTCGTCCCAACAATAGGTTGTAGGATGCTGGCACATCTATCACCTATAAATCCACTTCGAACCAGGTCAGCCCCATCCTACAGACACAGGCTGATCTCCCCCATGGTGGACCTCTGAGAACTGTCGAAGGATTTCACATTGATCACCACATTCCTTATCTCATGTATCCCTTTACCCAACTTCTTGAGTGTTATCAATGGATGGATGTTAAGACTGGAACCTCAATCGATCAAGATTCTTGTGATGAAATGATCTTCGCATTGCATTGTGATGTGCATCGGTTTGTTGTGCCCCAATCCTTCAGGTGGCAGCTCGTCCTCATGAAAACTGATTTTATGGCTCTCCAGCACCTGGCCTACCATATTGGCTATTTCCACGCTAGTGATGTTGCTTGGCACATATGCTTCGCTCAACACTTTCAACAAAGCATTTCTGTGTGTTTCAGAATTCTGCAGCAGAGAGAGGATGGATATATGTGCCGGTGTCTTGTTCAGCTGGTCGATGACTGAATACTCCTTAGCATGTACCTTTCTCCAAAGGTCATCGGGACCAGTTTTGATAAGGGGAGTCTAGTTGGCAGCCTGCTTGCTTGACTCGGCCAGATGCTCAGGGGTGTAGACTCTACCGGTTCTTGTCATACCCTGTGCTACGACTGCATCCTCAGACCTGACATTTCCTTTCCTTCTCGCCTCGGCTATGTAGTCCCAACGGATAGCGTTTGAATAGAAGGGTGCGTGGTTGACATTGCTACCAGAATTGGTGCAGCCATCCTTACTTTAAACGGAATGTGTGTTGGGGGTGGCAAGACTGCGACCTCGAATGATGTCGGTGCATTTATTGGAGATACAAACTCAACTTCAATTGGCACTGGTGACTTTGCAGGTAGCGCTTCTTCAAACTCTAATGGTATATACATATTCGCCTCAGCGGCCTCAGATGGTTGAATCTGGACTATGATCGATTTGAGAGTGACTGCGGGTTTCTTTGGGTCATCGCCTTCTGTGATAAACCCGATTGACCCCTCGGGATCCCAATCATATTCTATTTCAATCATATGGATACCTCTACCCTTATGGTCTGACAGAGGATTATCGCAGATGTTTGGAGCGAGGTCTTTTGCCACAATAATCTTGTTGTCAATGAGAGCATGTATTTTGTCCTTCAGAGAGTGGCATTCTTCGATGGTGTGTCCTTTCATGACGGAATGGTATGCACAAGATTTGTTTGGGTTAACCCACTGAGAAGGGTTCTCAGGGTGGTAGTAGGGATAGGTGTGACATAACCAGCAGCTTTGAGCTTCTCATACAGCTAGTCAATGGGCTCGGCTATGGCGGTGTATAGCTCTGGAGGACAGCGATCAAAATTGGGACGAGGTCTAGGGAAGTTTTGGCGTGTAGGGGGTGATTGGTAATCGGATGGCTGGGAATTATAAGTGTGGTAGACAGGAGCGGGTTATGAATATTTGGGCGAAGCAGGTTGATATGTGGGTTGTGGATATTGGTAGCAAGGTGGTGGATTTTGGTAATTTGGTGAGGGCGCTTGGTAATTCGGGGTTGGATGGTATGTGAGTAGAGGTGTTGGATAGGTTTGGTATTTGAGTGGGGACTTGGCTCTTTGTGCAACCATTACGTCTCTCACGTCTCTCTTCTTAGACACACCACCCGACTGTAGAGCCTTGTTAGTGGCTTAAAAGGCTTCAAAATTTGTAACCATACCTCTTTTAGTACCTTCTTCAATCCGCTCACCCAATTTGATGATGTCAGAGAACTTGTGGCCTTCAACCATCATTAACCTTTCATAATACTGAGGGTCCTGAGCCCAGACATAAAACTTGTTCATCTGTTCTTCCTCTAGAGCAGGTCTGACTTTAGCAGCTTCGGACCTCCAGCGAGTAGCATACTCGTGAAAGGTTTCTGTAGGTTTATTCTTCAAATTTCGAATGTACAACACATCTGGTGCGTTCTCTGTATTGAATCTAAACCCGTCCATGAAATCAGACGCCATGCTTACCCAATTTGACCCTTTCTTAGGGTCTTGGCTGATGTACCAACACAGTGCGTCTCCCTTCAAACTCCTTATGAACAGCTTCATGCGGATTCTTTCATCCTTTCCCACGCCAACCAATTTCTCGCAATAGGTCCTCAGATAGACTCTCGGATCACCAGTACTGTCAAACATTTCGAACTTTGGAGGTTTGTACCCCTCAGGCAGTTCGACATCAGGTTGGATACAAAGGTCTTCATAATTCAACCATTCAATTCCCTTGGTTCCTTCAACACCGTGGACTCGGCTGGTCAGTTTCTTAAGCTCTTCGGCTAGGTTCCTGATAAGTAAATTCTTTTCGTCAGACTCGGACGCATGTGGGATAGGCGGAGTGGAGTGGGTCATGGTTTCCACATAGATGGGATTTTTATAGGTGTGGAAATGGTCTTTTGTGGGGTTTTGAGGTTCTTGGATGAGTAGTGGAGTGTTATTTGAGATATGGCAAGCATTGCACTGCATCGGGATAGTTTTGGTTCTTTAGGGGAGTGGTGTGATGGTGAGGTGCGGGATGATTTTGCTGTCTTGGGATATTTTGTGGAGGTGCGGGGTTTTGAGCATTTGCAAGGTTGACGTAAGGGACGTTGAGGGAAAATAACAAATTGGCCAGATTCCGGACTTGATCGAGTTCTTCCTGAAACTTCAGCAATTTTTGTTCAAGTGGTGACATGTTCTCAACAGGACCTGAATACCTCGGCCATCAGTGGCCTCTACCCGTTCAATCATATTCTCCTTTCTGGATCCGCTGGACTCTTCCATCTTACTTTTGCCTTTGCCTTTGCCCTTAGGAGGACTAGGAGGTGGAGTAGGTGGAGGGCGCTTGGATCTGGTGCGATAGGCTGATGCTGCCAGAATGCACGAACTAACCTTGAGGGAGGGGAGTAAGAAAAACTAAAAACAAAAGGTAACCAAGTCAGTGAGGATCATGAAAAGAGTATTGCAGTATTTAAACACATAATGCGGAAATGAAAGAGTGTCCTAAATTGGGAACCTCTTTGTGTCCGAGGTAGGCCTAGCGACAAATTGATTTGGAGAACTTAAAATGCTAAATGCCTCATTTTACTGATAAGAAAAATAGATAAATTCCAAAAAGATAGACAAAAAATAAAAGTAACTAATGGACATTGGCCTTATTACATTGATAGAAAAATAAAGACACTCCTATCTACTTGGTCCCAAAAGGACCTTCCCCAGACTCGGCATTCTTGCTTTCCTAGTACAGATTTCCCAGCTCGTGAAGTCCCAGCAGCAGGTAGGTTCTGGCTAGGTATCCCCCTACAGCTCCCTCAGCCTTTTGACAATCTTCGATTCTATTGATGAACTTTTCTTCTAGCTCAATTATACCTCGTTCCAAGTACCCCAGCCTCTTGTTGGCGTTGATAGCCATGTCCTTCAATTCCCCAATCAGTTTTTTGTTGGACTCATGTATCTTGTAGTGGTCATCCTCACTTTCCCGGATCCTTTTGCACAGTTGGTTGTATTTGAATTATGCATCGGTCCTTTCATCTATAACCCTGTGACCTCGGATGTACCCCAGCTTGCTCTGACCACCCAGATCCTCTTCTTACCAACCAAGATAAAAAGGGGTACAACCAGCGTGATACCTGTGTGGCTCGATGGTGTCATTCTCAAGTATAACCTTGCAGTGCCACAGGTGCTGATCTTGGCACTTGTGAGGACTGTCATTATTTTGAAAGTCAGATCGAAGATGGATCATCTTCTCGACCCTAGGGACGACTTGCTTCCTTCATGCTTGCCTCATAACTCGAAGAGGGACATAAGGGTATGTCCCCCTTAGATGAATCAGTATCAGAAATGATGTGTCTCGGGATTGAATGATGAACTCATCTGTTGGAAACCATTCAAACATCCATTGAACCTGTTCTTCAGTCAAGTTATCAAAAAGCTCAACCCATACCTCAGCATTTTCAGGCTAAGCGAACATGTCAGGGATATAATTCATTTGCTTTGGGTGATGGAAAGTGATGTTGTCATCCCACATTCTACGGTGAATGCCTTGTCGATATTCTCCCTTTTGGAGATGTTCCATGAGCCATAGTTGAAGTAATAAATTGTAACCTTCGAAATGCTTTGCTCATTGTTAACACCTTTCTAAGGCCCGATATATGTCTGCAACGATCAGGGGCACAATGCTAAAAATTTTCCCATTCATCCCTTCCATTATGGTCTTAGTTACCGTGGCTAGCCTGGTATGGATCCTTTCCTTCTTCATCGGGAACACGATCAAACCCAAAAATCAAACCATAAACATGAACACACGGCGATGGACGTGTCCCAAAGAGGTGATAGAAAACTCGTCATGGTAGGTACGGTATGATTTGTTGTAGCCATACCTTTCATACAAGTAGTCAAAAGGAATGTATGAATCCTCCAAACATACCAATTCCGCTTCCTTTTTCAGATCCATCATTTTGAGGAAATTTTTGCCTGTGCCGTTCTCAGGCATCAACAACCCCGTATTTTCCCATACTAGGTTAGCCATCCCTCCTATATCTTCTATCCAAGGCGCCATTTCGATGTTCCCAAAGCGGAACACGGACCTTTCATGATCCTAGAACAGGGCATAAGCCTCTATTATCATTTTGTTAGGTTGGATTTCCAGGAGAGACGGTAGATTACCCAAGTGTTTCCTGATGATAGCTTTGTCGCTAGAGTGCAGATCCTCCCACGAACTCAACAATTTTTGGGTGGATGTTGGAGAACATGCCGAATATGGGGACTTCGTGACTCATTTTTTCTAAAAAGCAAATAAAGTTAGGCCCTTACCCCCTCTAGAATCGACTGTTTGTCGTCAATAATTAGCAGGAAGCATTTAGTTCTCCAAATAAATACACAGAATGTGAGGGCGTCTGTTTGGGTTTAGGGAAACCCGATAGACTTTTAGATAAGGCTATCTTAAAAGCTATTGTGTGGACAACACTTTAACTTGACTAGGTTTGACCATGATGCATGCAACAGTTCAATAGACTAAGGCTTATATAGGGTTTTAGACCGGTACCCTTGAGCGGACAACTCAAGGGGGAAAGGCACGGAACCGTCGACTACACCGCTGATCGACTAGTTTTACCGTCAAAATGGTAAAAGCCTGGATATCCCCAGCAGAGTTGCCATGCTGTCGCGCCCCCTTTTTCCTCTCGCGAAATATCGGGTTTATGCCATTGGTTGGGACAACTCTTTCCTTTTGAGAAAGGCGTTTGCATATTTTCAAGAGTCGCCACCTAACGATTTTGATGTTGCGCTAGGGCACCTAAGGGGTTCAATTATAACTACGTTGCTAACCAGAGATTTGGGTAAGGGCTTAAAATTATCCTAAGGGGAAGGTGTTAGGAACCCCTCAGGATCCACAAGTGTGGTTCCCGGCCAAATGGTTTCGTGAATTTGTACAACTAGGAAATAACAAGTAAAGGCTCAAATAAGAGGGGATTTAAGTTTTAAACACGTAGATGTTTAGAAAAACAGTAAAGAAGATTAGCTAGCATATAAAGATGTGATAGGTTTATAATAAAATGGATCACATCAATGCAATACCCGGTAATCACTCCTCGAAGAGGGGCTACACGTGGTATTAGCGCACCGGTCATCATATCCATATTCTACCTTTCCCACCCTGTAAGGTTATTAAAGCGAGTGTTGGTCTCAACCTCTATTGGATGATGTTACCCATCCCTTCCTATCAGTCCCGGAGGAAATTAGGGCTACTATCCTAAAAGGAAGTACTAGTTTGACCCCTAGGTTTAAAGGAAAAGATTCTAAGAGACATACAACGACAATTAGGACTTCAAATAAGGGGAAAATAAATAAGAGCAGATACGAGGTCTAAGTATTCCTCCACAGATTATGCACATGATTAGCATGACTCAAACACAAGTAAGGCCATATTAACTTCAAAACCTATGGCATGACATCTAGGTGAGAATGCAATAGTGAGGCAGCTTTATTACTGATTTCAGAGGATGAATTTTATCAGTTTCTTACTGATTATAACCATTAATAGTCAAGCAGCAGGTACAAAGGAGTATGTTTCCAGTTTTAATAGATTTAACACCTAAGGCTTTCCTAAACGTATGAAAATACTCAGTAATTACCCAGATTATTAAAGAAACTGTTGCAAGTTAGTTTGCCTAAACATGTTATACTTAGGTGTTGCAAAAATACAGAACTGTTACCAGTTGTTTGAAAACCTAGTGAAACTACTTTTTAGGGACTTTTTCATGCAATCAGTAGTTAAACTAGGTGTTGAATGAGGTCCAAAGACATGATATCTAATATGCACACATAGGGATGCAGAATGGGTGGTATGAAGAATTCTTAGGCAGTATTTCTAAATGCATAAAGTCACAGTATTTGAACATGCTATGCAGCAAGTATGAGGATGAGTCGTTTATTAGCACTTTATTATCCTAAACATGATTCCTAGGTGTACCACAACATTACAACGATATTATAAATGGTTTACATGAATAATAGGTTTATATTAACGTTTAATCCTAGAGCATGATTTCTATATGATAAACGATAATACCATAATAGGATGTTGAAACAGTAAACATGGACCTAAGGAACAGGATATCTAATGCATGATATTCTTGCATACAATCAGCCCTAAGCATGAATTTCTAGTGCACACATAAGAAATGTAGACCTAGAAGCATGGTATCTACCCTTTAACATGGATAATCTATATAACTACCCTCCCCTTTTCACTATCCATTCCCAAATATTTGTTTACAAATTATTATAGGCCGGGAATTATGAATTACATAACCAAAGAAGTTACTTCTATAGGGAGCCTTCTATTCGGCCCAGATCTTCCAAACCTCAATGCCTTTGGTGTTATTTCACAACCTTCTCATAATCCGGGTGTGTCAGAGTTCCCTAAGGACCTCAAGGGCTCCCGGGCAGTGCTCACACCCAGGTTTCATAGCCAAAATAGAGTAAATGTAGTGTGGAATGGCCAGCCTCTATGTGTCAAAGTTCAGAGGGAGCTCAAGGGTCCCAAGGCAATGCTCACACAGAAGGGGCAAAACCTAAACTTCTAAGAGTATATGTGAGAGTGCTTTTTATTTTTTTAAACTGATTTAAGTAAGAAAACAGCCTTGAGAAAAGGTAAGTAAGAAAATAGTTTTGAAGAGGGAAATTTGATTGGAATAGAAGTTCAACATCACACAAAGAATCAGGGATAGTCCAAAAATCACAAACAGGGGTAATGGGATTTGAGGGACAAATACAGAGCATGTGAGGGCGGACATGTAGCAGGCAGATACACATATAGGCATACAATCAGAAGCTCCTAAGGGTCAATAGGATTAGGGGTACAGTAAAGTACTAGGTTAGATTAACTCCTAAAAACAACTAAGATCGTGATTAAACTAATGTACCATTCATAGGCATGTAAGAAGTAGGTGCTAAGTATACAGAAACATGCTGGTCATAAGCAAATAAAGCCTAACTTAAAATGCAGAGGGGAGTTAAGTATCCTAGATACATGCTGAATAATAAGTAAAAGAAAAGTAGAAGCATACTGAATTACAACAGTAGTAGAAACATGTTGGTTTGAGGACTGAAATCTAAATTAGAACATACCGGTGAAGTGAAGAAAGCAGTAACACAAACAGGAAGTAGGAGCTGCACAATAGTTAGCTTTGGCTTGCAGCCGGATAACTTAGAATAGGAGTAACTAGCACAAAAGAGAGAGCAGAGAGTTTTTTTATTTGTGAGAGAGAGAGAATTAAACAAATCAATTCCTCCCTTCTTAATGAAAGAGTAGTGTATATATAGTTTGAAAACAGATGGTAAATAAGGTAGGAATCAAAGTTAACCCTTAATTAAGGGACTGAGTATTAATCAATGTAAAATCAGTATAGGTATCCCTTAATTGAAGGAATCAAATTCAAACGGTATTATGCAGAAAGCAAATAAGGAAAGGTACCATATATGACTGCATATATCATATAAGGAAATAACGTAGCATAGTACAAGTATGGGACATGCAATTGAGGCTAGGTATAGAATATTTCAATTAAGGGAAGTGTATAAGAATTAATTGACAGCAGGTTTATTTATAAAAAAAAAAGGCAAGAGATGATTCATATTTTAAAAATTAGTGAGGAAATTTTCAAATCACAGGAAATCAGTGTTACTCAAAGGGAAATACCATCATTTTAAGGAAATATTCGAAAATCAGGCAATCAGTATTACTCAAAGGAAAATACTCGAAAATCAGTAAAGAGTACGGTGTAAAATAACTAAAGCATTAATCATACTTGTTCAGAGATTCAAAAATGGCAAAACTATACTGGAGTAACACATATTGAGCAAAAATCAGAAACCCTAATCACGAAATTAGGGATACATATCCGAAAAATATCAGATAATTAAAGGAATCCATAGATAATCATAGTCTAGGCAGAGGCGACAGAGAATCAGAACCCTTATCAGTAATTATAGAGTATACACGCAAGCAAAGTAGCCTTAACCTTACCTTGAAATTATTTATAATAAAATTTATGAATAATTATTCAATACAGAAAATACTAAATAAATAGAAAACTGAGTTGATAAAAATACGAAAAATTATGGAAAAATACCACCCACATAAAAAAATGATTTTAAAAGTAATACGTAAGTTTGAAAATAATTTTGAGGAAAAATTGGGTATCAACAAGCTCGTACCTGGATCTGCACACGAATGCATGTGCAGGAAAGAGCATGAGTATACCACATTTGGTACCCAGTAAGTGTCAAGCCTAACCCCGGTCAAGTAGTGACGAGGTCAGGTTAAGGCTCTACTAGACTTCTAAATAAGTCAATTTAAAACATCACAAAATAGGTAATGTTTACAGTAAGCAGTTTAAGAAGACAATATAAGTTTTACTGTAAAGAGAGTCCTCGACTCAACACAATGTATCACAAAGTGGAATCTCCCGAGATATCGTCCTATAGTTCCAAATGATGATGCAGTACAGGGGGATATCCCGAAATATGTCCGTAGTCCAAAAATAAATATACAGTACAGGGGATCTCCTGGAATACGTCTGTAGTCCCAATTTAAATATGCAGTATAGGGGGATCTCTGCGAATACGTCTGTAGTCCCAATTTAAATATGCAGTAGAGGGTGGTCTCCTGGAATACGTCCGTAGTCCCAATTTAAATAGGCGATGCAGGATGAATGCCAGGGATAACATCAATTTATATAGTTCATCTAATCACAGGTAAGGAAAACAAAAATCTAGCTAAGCATGGTACACAGAGTATCAAATAGACAACTAGACGCGTAGGCATGCTTTCCTAAACTAAGCAAAACAGTTTAACACATTAAGGCACATTTAATAAAATTAAGAACAGTTCATAATCTAGGAAGGGAAGATGGGATTTTTGCAATAATGGCACGTGTACGTACTCGTCACCTCACGAACACGACACCCACACAACAATAAATGGCAAAACAACCTAAGGGGAAATCCCAACACAGAGTTAGGCCAGCCACTTACCTCGACTGCTCAAAGCAACTCGAAATCACGTCCTTTCCATGAGTACCAAACTCCGAATGGCCCGAATCTATTCAAATAAGTTACATAATGTGAATATCCCTACAAGAAACTAGTTTAAAAATAAATTCGAAGCTAAAGCGAAAAATTAGGAAAATTTCCCAAAAAGTCTCCCGGGCCCACGACTCGGAATCGGGTGAAAGTCACAAATTCAAAACACCCATTCACTCACGAGTAAATTCAACCAAAAATCATCAAAATATGACGTCAAAATCTCACTCAAAACTCGGATTCTCAATTAGGGGACCTTTCTCCCAGTTTCAACATTTTCCCACAATTTTCCATAATTAGATTGAAGTACCTCTATAGATTGATGAAACACAAAGGAAATAGGATTAGGAATCGTTACCTACATATCTCCTCTTCAAAATCCACCCAAAATCGCCTATTCCTGAGCACCAATCAATTTTTAGAAGTTATGAACTCAAACCCTCGATTTTTCTTATTTTCGCCCAGCGCTGATCGCACCTGCGCTTCCAGGATCGCACCTGTGGTCCCGCTTCTATGGACTGGGCTCCGCATCTGCAGAAATCACTAATCTCCTCATGCTCTGCATCTACAACACTTTCTTCACAGATGTGCCTCCGCTTCTGCGGTCCATGAGATGCACCTGTGATCACTGACCCCTAAGCCTGAAACCGCACCTGTAACTCCTTCCCTCGCTTCTGCGGAATCGCACCAGCGGTCCTACATCCACAGGTGCGTAAATGACAGGTTCAGCAACACCAACAATAGCCTAAGTCCAAAATTCTTCTCGTTGAGCATCCGAAACACACTCGAGACCTCCTGGACCTCAACCAAAACAACCAACCAGTCCCATAACCTTATTCGAACTTAGTCGAGCCTTGAAATCACATCACATAACACCAAAAACAAGGATTACACATGGATTCAAGCCTAAGGACTTATCATTCTTTCCAAATCTACAAATGATGTCGAAACACGTCAAAACTAGTCTGAATGACCTCAAATTTGACACACATGTCACAATGAAACCACAAACCTACAGCCACTCCCGAAATTCCATTCCGAGTGCAATATCAAAATTTCACCTATCGGCCAAAATCTCCGAAAATCTAACTTTCGCCAATTCAAGCCTAAATCTACTACAGAGCTCGAAAACACATTCCGGATATGCTCATCATCCCAAAATCACTCAATGGATCTGGATCCATCTTCACATAGTTCCAACTACGGTCCGACTTCTAAGGCTTAAACTCATAATTAGGGACTAAGTGTCCCAAAGCTCTCCGAATTTCATAGCCAATCACTCTGGCAAGTCCCAATAGCAGAAAAAACTTGGGGAAAGCAGTTATTAGCGGATCGGGGCTCTAACTCTCAAAACGACCGGCCGGGTTGTTACAATCTGCTTGTGTTCATTGCAGTGGAGTGAACAAAGTTAAAAAATTTCTCCATCTTTATTTTGTGTTGTATTTTCTTTTATTCCTTCTTTGTTGTTTATTCTCATAGTTATACTAGAAAGGCTTGTTTAATTCTGGGAGATACGCCTAATTTAATTCATCACAGTGTGGACGAAATATCCTTAAGGATAGTGTCCTTGACACGTCTCAGGCTAAATCATATTCTCCATAATCCAATATTTTTCAACAGTCGGGAGGATATTTTCACGTTATTATTATGGAGAGTAATGTTGATAATGTTTCTGTTGATGCTACTACACCAATTGTTTATGTTGTTTTTCCATCACCAATTACCTATGCCAAACCTTTTCCTGATGTTTCAAAAATTGAGGTTTTTGGTGGAGATACTTTCAACAGCAAGCAAGATGTTGCTGACATAGGAAAAGAGAATTCTACTTGAAGCAAACATATGGAGGACAAAAAGCGTCAGAGAAAATCAAACAACAAGTATGACAAAAGAAATGGTTATAAGCTCAAAACCAACAATCAAACCTTCAAGAAAAAAGGCAACTACTTTGTGTGTGGAAAACCCAGACACTGTGTTGCTCAATGCCGGAAAAGGTTGGGAATGAAAATCCCGTTAAGTCTAGAGTAAATTTATCTAGTCAAAGCGGATGACATAACTGTTGCAGTGGTTTCCCAAGTGAACCTTGTGGCCAATGTGAAAGATTGGGTGCTAGATTCTGGTGTCACTAGGCACATATGTGCTAACAAAAAAGACTTTGTGTCTTACACCCAAGTTGAGGAAGGAGAAGAGTTTTTATATCTTGCTGACTCAAGGACTACTCCAATTCTCGGAAAACGTAAAGTTCTTTTTAAACTCACATCTGGCAAAACTTTGGCATTAAATAAAGTGTTGCATGTTCCTAGTATCCGAGCCAATTTGGTCTCTGTGGGATTATTAGGAAAAGTTGGGGTAAAGGTTTCTTTTGAATCTGATAAGGTCGCTTTGACCAAGAATAATAATTTTGTTGTCAAGGGTTATTATAACCATGGCTCGTTTGTACTCAATATTATGAATGAAAATTCTAGTACTTCTGCTTATTTAAATTGTCTTTTTAATTTATGGCATGCTAGGTTAGGACATGTTAGTTTATCTTATTTTAAAAAGATGCATTCTGAAGGTCTTATTTCAAATATTAATTATTCAAATATTTATAAGTATGAAGTTTGTGCCGAAGCTAAACAAACTAAGAAATCATGTGCTTCTGTGTTTAGAGAATCTGAATCGTTAAGATTAATCCATACTGCTTTAGAAGACTTGAAACAAACTATGACTTGAGGAGGGAAAAATATTATATGACTCTTATAGACGATTTTTCTAGATATACAAAAGTTTGTATGTTGAAAAATAAAGATGAAGCTTTTGATAAGTTTTTAATTTGCAAATCTGAAGTAGAAAATCAATTATATAAGAAAATCAAAAGAGTTAGATCCGCTAGAGATGGTGAATTTATTTTTTTGAATGATTATTACGAGAAAGAAGGTATAATACATGAGATAACTCCTCCATATTCTCCACAATCAAATGGTGTAGCAGAAAGGAAAAATAGGACCTTAAAGGAAATGATAAATAGTATGCTTTTTAGTTCTGGTGCTCCGGATAATCTTTGGGGTGAAGCCATTTTATCTGTTTGTCATTTACAAAATAGGATTCCATATAAGAAAACGATTAAAACACCTTATGAGTTGTGGAAAGGTCATCCCCCTAACTTAAAATTTTTAAAAGTGTGGGGGTATCTTACTAAAATTATATTACGCAATACTAAAAAGGGAAAATACAGTCTAAAACATCTTACTATATGTTTATTGGGTATGCTGAAAGTAGTGTTGCATATAGATTTTTAGTAGTCAAAAGTGATGTGCTTGAACACAATATTTCTAATGCTCCTATTATTCCAAGTGATAGTATTTTACATGTTCCAATTATTCCAATTGATTTTGAAAGTGAGGAATTAATAAGAAGCAAAATACCGAGGAAAGGAAAATATTTTGGTAATAATTTTTATACTTATCTTGTGGATAATGGTCTAAAGCAAGCACCTAAACAGTGGCGTGAAAAATTTGATGAAGCATTGATTAATGATGGGTTTTCATCAGTTGAAGTAGAAAAATGTGTTCATACAAAATTTGTAAAAAATACACGTAATTTTATTTGCCTTTACGTGGATGTCATGCTTATTTTTAGTTCTAGTCTTGATTTGGTACATAAAACCAATTTTTTCTTGTATTCTAATTTTGGGATGAAAGACATAAGAAAAGCTAGTGTTATTTTAGGCATGAAAATTATAAGAGATGGCAATAGCCTGATGTTGACTCAAGAGCATTATGTTGAAAGAACTCTTAAAAAATTGATAATATTGATGTGGTACCTCCAAGCACTCCTTATGATTTTAGTAGTCAATTTAAAAGAATAAGGGAGATGTTGTAGATAAAAATAAATATGATCAAATTACTGATAGCCTAATGCAATTGGTGAATTTTACTAGATATGATATTGCATATGTTGTGTGTAGATTGAGTAGATATACTCAAAACCCGAGTCATGATCATTGGAATGTATTAGTAAGAGTAATGAAATATTTGAGAGGTACGATGAACTATGGTATTAAATATAGTGGATTTTTCACTGTACTAGAAGGATACACTGATGTTAACTAGATCTCTGATTCAGATGAAACAAAATCCACTAGTGGTTCACCCTTGGTGGGGGTGCTGTGTCATGGAAAACAGCTAAACAAGCAATAGCTATATCTACCATGGAATATGAGTTTGTGGCATTGACATTGGCTGGCAATGAAGCCGAGTGGTTAAAGAACCTTTTAGCAAGTATTCCACTAGGAATAAAACCGACATCTTCTGTGTCGATGAATTGTGATTGTCAAGCTGCAGTAGCCATTACTAAAAATAAATTCTTTAATGGGAAGAGTAGACATATCTTATTGAGACATAATGTGATAAGTAGTTGCTGAAAGATGGAATTATTTTCATAGATTATGTGGAGTCAGGGCCGATCCACTGACTAAATCTTTGGGGAGAAAATTATTAGCTGAAACGTGGAGGGGAATGAGACTATTTCCAATTTGAGGTATATCAACAATGATGGTAACCCAACCTATGTGATTGGAGATCCCACGAAGTAGGTGCATATGGGTAATAACAAATCATTAGTTGATGAAATGTGCACTATTAAATTATGTCCCTTCCGATGGTTTGTGTTTATAAAGTGCAAGACTTCAAGGAATGGGAAGCTGAGTTATTAAACTCTTAATCCAATAATCTACAACCTTTTATAAGTGGTGTATGCACTGCAGAATACACTTGATGGATGAACCTATATGAGTGTGGAGTGAGGTCGCTCCTATAAAATTTATGGTAAAACATTTCTAGAGCACTCGTGAACATCAGGCGCGCGCATGGCCTATTAGCGTAAAACTGAGACAAACAACAAAGTGTGTGCAGGCTTAATGTGATAGATAAGACACTAAACTTACAAAAGAATTCTTGGTTCATATAAATTCTAAACTTCACCATTTGTTCTGTAAGTTTAATCTTATTTTATCTAGGTCTGGTTCGTACTCCAAGAGACGCCAGATTCGACGCATTATGCTCGTTTGTGAAAACCCAGGAAATTCTTTTTATTTCATTATGATATTCTTTTTGAGCTATGTGGGAAATAGTTAAAAAAATAATAATTTTAATATCTCAAAAATAATATTTTAATTGATGTCTAGGTTCATTCTTTTAATGAGTCTTTATATGACCAATTAATTTGAATATATTTTAATATGTGTAATAGTATCAGAATAACTTTGAATATAATATTTCATTAACATTGAACGGGCTTCAAAATCAATTATGTTTTTGTAACTTTGAATTTGAGCAAAGATTGGTCTTGTATGATTGTTTCCTTAACGTCTATTTTGATAACATTTCATTAACTTTGATAATAATGTTTCTTTGGTTTTAAATGATTATAACGTTTGATGGCATTGAATCCTTAATGGATTTTAACGTTTTTCATTACATCGGATGTCCATCTCCTTTTGGACTATATATAAAACTATTTGCTTGTGTTCATTGCAGTGGAGTGAACAAAGTTAAAACTTTTCTTTCTCTTTATTTTGTGCTGTATTTTCTTTTTTTCAATCTTTGTTGTTTATGTTCCTAGTTATACTAGAAGGGCTTGTTGAATCCATGGGGATACGCCTAATTTAATTTATCAGGGTGTAAGAGAAATATCCTTAAGGACAGTGTCCTTGACACGCCTTATGCTAAATCTTATTCTCCATAATCCAATATTTTTCCAACAGATAACTCAACTACAACTAATCTAAAGTAGCAAACTAAGAGACTAAAACAAGTTTGGGAAATTAGACACGAATTTAATGGGAGAAAATATTTCAATGTTGTTGGCTAGCTAACAATTTCGTTGAGTTTTTACTTAAATTATCTAATGAATTTATCTAACCTAATGTCTATATTCCTGTGGAGTTAGGATTAATAAGAACGCATTAATAGTTCCAGTATAATAACCAAGCAACGCAATTAGGTATATCCCTATCCTAACTGCAAAATTGATCCCGATACTCAGGTTCAAGATCTCTCTCTACTCAATCTTATATGCAATTGTTTACGGTCAAAATCGAGAAATATCCAATTTCATAGGCATGGGAACTTGCCTCGAAGGTAAGCTCGTAATGGACCAGGCCCGAGCTCGAAGATAGAATATTTAGCATGAAAAGAAGTGTTCGCTGAAGATCGAGACCGAGCATGAATGACTTCGAGTGAAGTATAATAACAGAATGATGAGATATTAGCATCCAGCCGAAGATCACGGCGGAAATTCCGAAACAAATCGAGTCAAGCGGTTATTGACACAAATCGTGAGATTTATTTCCGTTATTAGAATTGTACCTTATTTAGGACTCATCTGTTATATAAAGAGGGACCACATTCACTTGTAAGGGGATCATTATTCACTGATAAGGAATACATACATACGTTGTTCTCTGCTTCACTTACTATTCATTATTGTTCAACACTGTTTATTCCATTCTTTATTGTTCTTGTTATCCAACCTCGAGACCATCACGAATTGAGGACGAAGCACTGCTAGGATACTGGTTTGTTTTATTCTACTATTCAATTTATCTATTTAATTCAATATTTATCAATTGGTATTGGATTAAATCACGTATCCTTAAAACCACAATATAAGTTTAATTGTTACTCGAATTTTAGAGTAAACAAATTAACGCTCACCATGGGTCTAAGGATAATAGTGATTGTTCGGTACTGATTCTTATTAAACATACTATTTTATGCTTGTTCTTGTCAAGATTTTTTTCTTTCATGTTAAAACCTGTCAAACTCACAAAACGCATCCACACACGATGACAATGGCCTCGGATTACACGGGAAAAATGAAAATATGGTTGATTTAGGAGTTGAGGTGCCACAGGCCAATCTCGGGGGATCACCGCTTGCTAACTTGGTCGATGTCAGTTCACATGTTTCTCTAAATGTGGACCTAGGCGTGGATCTCGATGGGAGTGTACGCAGAGAAGGCCGATCTAGTGGCCACAGAACACAGGGCAGAGGAGATGAAGGAGTCAGCCACCAATTAATATTTGAGATGCTTCAGGCTCAGCAGGCCGCCATTGCTCAGTTAAAAAATAAACAAAAGGCTCCGAATAGCGTCGAACAAGAAATTACTCGTCGTACCGAGCCAGTATCGGAAAGGTCTAATGGTAATGAATCGGGGACTGATCCTGCGGTAATGAAAATTCTCGAGGAGCTCACCAAAAGAATTGAATCGGGGGAGAATAAAATTGAAGCCAACGACAAAAAAGTGGAGACATACAATTTCCAAGTTGATCAAATACCGGGGGTACTGCCAATCTTGAAAGGCATGGATTCGAAGAAGTTTGTACAAAAGTTGTTTCCTCCGAGTGAAGCTCCGAAACTTATTCCAAAGAATTTTCGTATGCCAAACATACCCAAATATAATGGTACCACCGACCCCAACGAGCATGTTACTTCCTATACATGCGCCATCAAGGGTAATGATTTGGAAGATGATGAAATCGAATATGTGTTGTTGAAAAAGATCAGAGAGACTCTATCGAAAGGTGCAATGATTTGGTATCACAACCTACCACCAAATTCCATTGAGTCATTTGCCATGTTAGCAGATTCTTTCGTAAAGGCGCACGTCAGGGCTATAAAAGTCACAACAAGGAAATCGGACTTCTTCAAGGTAAGGCAAAAGGATAATGAAATGTTGAGGGAGTTCGTGTTCTGATTTCAAATGGAGCACATGGAATTTCCAGCTGTCAAGGATGATTGGTCCATTCAAGCTTTCACCCAAGGATTGAATGAATGGATTTTGATAGCATCGCACCGGTTGAAACAGAATTTGATCAAGTATCTAGTTGTAACTTGGGTAGATGTGCATAATCGATATCAATCGAAGATCAGGGTCAAAGACGACAACTAGGAGCACCTTCCGGTTTAGTACATCCAAATAGGTCGACAGGTATAAATAAGAGGGACACTGATAGAGAGCCAAGGTCGAACAAAGATCGATACCAAACGTATATCAAATACCGAAGGAACAATGTCCCAGGACGCAATTCCGTCCAGAATGGTCGAAGAAGTGATCGAGGACAGAGTTCTCGGGGATTTATGAGAAAGGGTGGTTTTGACAAGTATGTCGATCCCAAAGAGGCACCTAGGTTATCTGAATATAATTTTAGTATCGATGCATCAGGAATCGTATCGGCGATCTGAAGGATCAAAGACACTAGGTGACCCATACCCATAAAGACTGATCCTTCCTAAAGAAACCCAAATTTGATTTGCAAGTATCAAGGCCCGCATGGTCATAGGACCGAGGATTGTAGGAAATTAAGGGAGGAGATAGTCGTCTGTTCAATGAGGGCCACCTTCGGGAGTTCCTCAGTGATCGAGCCAAGAATCATTTCGGGGAAAGGGACACCAATAGGAAGAATGAATAGGAAGAACCTCAACATGTCATTCATATGATCGTTGGTAGGGTCGATGTTCCAGAGGGACCACTATTCAAACGCACTAAGGTATCCATGACTAGGGAGAAGAGAACCCGAGATTATGTGCCTGAAGGCACCTTATCCGTCAATGACGAAGAAGCGGAAGGTATTTCTCATCCCCACAACGACGCCCTGGTAATTTCTATCTTGTTAAATAAAGTTCAAGTTAAGCATTTTTTAGTGGATCCAGGTAGCTCGGAAAACATCATCTGATCAAGGGTTGTGGAACAGCTTGGCCTACATGATCAAATCGTTCATACAGCTCGAGACTTGATCGGCTTCAATATGTCTAGTGAAACAACTAAGGGGGAGATTATCCTACCAATGAACGTGGATGGAACCATTCAAGATACCAAGTTCCACGTAATTGAGGGTGACATGAGGTACAATGTCTTGCTCGGAAGGCCTTGGATCTACAACATGAGGGAAGTCCCCTCGACCCTTCATTAAATGATGAAGTTTCCGACGTCAGACGGTGTCAAAAAAGTGTACGGGGAGCAACATGCGGTGAAGGAAATGTTTGCAGTCGATGAGATAATGTTTATATCAACATTATTAACCTCCGAAAAGTCGAGCATAAAAGGTAAATAGGGATCCAAATAGCAATCACAACCACCAGCCTTGATCGATTCGGGGAAACATGATATAGGAGAAGAAGATGAGGATATTCTGACCCCTCGAACTTTTGTTGTTCCCAAAGATTCTGACGCTACCAAATCAACGATTGAAGAGCAAGAACATGTTATACTGATGGAGTAGCTGCCCGAGCGAAAGGTATACTTGGGAACGGGATTAAACCCCAAACTCAAGAAAAAGCTTATTCAATTTCTTATTGATAACATAGATTGTTTTGCATGGTCCCATTTAGACATGACAAGGATCCCACCGGAGATAACAATGCATCGACTAAGCCTGACCCTATGTTTAGACCGGTGAAGAAAAAGAGAAAACCACAGTCCGAGGTGAAGCACGCATTCATAAAGGACGAGTTAACAAAACTTCTCAACATAGGATCTATTCGGGAGGTAAAATATCCCGAATGGTCAGCCAATGTAGTCGTTGTTCCTAAAAAGGGAACGAACTTAGAATGTGCGTAAACTATAAGGACTTAAACAAAGCATATCCCAAAGATTCTTTTCCACTGCCTAACATCGATCACATAATCAAAGCTATGACCGGCCACGAAATCCTTACCTTTCTTGATGTCTATTACGGGTACAATCAAATTCAGATGAACCCGGAAGACCAAGAAAAGACTTCATTTATCACCTAGTGCGGAACATAAGGTTATAATGTAATGCCTTCGAGTTGAAAAGTGCAGGAGCGACTTACCAACACCTAGTAAATAAAATGTTCCACAAACAAATAGGTAAGTCAGTGGAAGTTAATATTGATGACATGTTAGTTAAGTCCATGCGCGCAGAGGACTGTTTAACCCATTTGCAGGAAATGTTCGATATTCTGAGGAAATATAACATGAAGCTCAACCCCAAGAATGTGCTTTCAGGGTCGGTTCGGGAAAGTTCTTTGGCTTCATGGTGTCAAATCGGGGAATTGAGATTAAACCCGATAAAATCAAGTCCATCGAATACATCACCGTCATAGACAATGTAAAAGTCGTACAGAGGCAGACTGGGCAAATAGCTACTTTAGGCCGATTCATGTCATGGTCATCTGATCGAAGCCACATATTTTTCTCCCTACTCAAAAAGAAGAATGATAATTCCTGGACCCCCGAATTCCAACAGGAATTAGATGAATTGAATGATCCCTATTGAGCCCACCACTACTTCACACTCTGAAGGCAGGTGAGAAACTTTACTTGTACTTGGTAGTATCCAGAATTGCGGTAAGTGGTGTCTTGGTTCGAGAAGATCAAGGTACGCAATTCCCTATTTATTAAATAAGTCAAACTTTAGGGGAAGCATAAATTAGATATCCACACTTAGAGAAACTCGCACTTGCACTGATAAGCGCTTCTAGAAAGCTAAGACCATATTTTCAGTGTCACCCCATATGTGTATTAACCACTTACCCACTTCGTAATATTTTTCACAAGCCCGAACTGTCCGGCCGATTGGCCAAATGGGCCGTCGAACTCAGTGGGTACGATATCGAATAACAACCCCGAACGGCCATCAAGTCTCAAATTATAGCGGACTTCATGGCCGATTTCACGCTAACCCTCATACCGGAAGTTGAAAAGGAACTCTTGTTAAAATCAGGTATATCATTAGGGGTATGGACCCTTTTCACAGATGGTGATTCGAATGTGAACGGGTCAGGTCTAGGCATCATTTTGAAGCCGCCCACAGGTAGCACTATTAGGCAATCTATTAAAACTTCTAGACTAACTAATAACAAGGTTGAGTAAGAGGCCATGATTATAGGTCTCGAGCTAGCTAAAAGCTTGGGAGTGGAAGTCATTGAATCCAAGTGTGACTCTATACTGGTGGTGAACCAAGTAAACAAAACCTTGGAATTTTGAGAGGATAGAATGCAAAGGTATTTGGACAAGTTGCAGGTAACTTGGCATAGTTTCAAGGAATGGTCTCTACAACATGTACCTCAAGCATAAAACAGTGAGGCCGATGCGCTTGCAAATTTTAGGTCATCGATCGAGGAAGATGAGCCAGTTCGGGGACTGCCGTTCAACTCTCGAGATTAGTGATCAAGGAAGGACTTACCGAGATAAATTCTACAAGCTTAACCTGGGAATGGAGGAATAAATACATCGTGTACTTGAAGAATGGAATGCTCCCATCAGACCCTAAAGAATCGGGGGCCCTACGAACTAAAGTTGCTTGATTCACATTGGCCGAAAATGGGAAATTATACATAAGGACATTCGATGGACCATTGGCGGTGTGTTAGGGACCAGGGGACATGGATTATGTTCTACAAGAGGTCCATGAAGGCACTTCTGGGAACCACTCCGGCTCTGATTCACTAATTCATAAAGTCATTAGAGAAGGATACTACTAGGACGACATGGAAAAAGACACTAAGGAGTTTGTTCGAAAATGTGATAAATGTCAATGTTTTGCACCGATGATCCACCAGCCCGGAGAACAACTTCACTCGGTCCTATCCTCATGGTTGTTCATGAAATGGGGAATGGATATCATCGGCCCTCTGTCATCGGCCCCAGGTAAATCTAAGTTCATTTTATTTATGACTGGCTTTTTCTCTAAATGGGTTGAAGCACAGGCTATCGAGAAAATCAAAGAAAAAGAGGTTATAGACTTCATCTAGGATCACATTGTGTGTCGATTTGGGATACCTGCAAAAATAATATGAGTCAATGGAAAACAATTTATCGACAGCAAGGTGACGAAATTCCTCGAAGACCATAAAATAAAAATAATATTGTCAACGTCATATCATCCTAGTGGGAACGGGAAGGCCGAATCGACGAACAAGACTATCATCCAAAACCTGAAGAAAAGGTTGAACGAAGCTAAAGGGAAAATGGAGAGAAATTCTACTCGAAGTCCTTTGGGCATATCGGACAACATCGAAGTCCAGTACAGGGGCGACTCCATTTTCCTTAGTATATGGATCTGAATCATTGATTCCAGTCGAAGTCGGGGAACCCAGCGCCAGGTTTCGACATACAACGGAAGAATAAAATCACGAGTCTACGAATACTAGCCTCGAATTATTAGATGAAAAATAAGAAGTTGTACTCATTCGAATGGTTGCACAAAAGCAACGAATCTAAAGATACTACAATAGAAGAACCAACCTTCACCACTTCAGAATCGGGGACATAATCCTAAGGAAAGTCACCATCAACACTAAAGATCCTAATGAAGGGAAGCTCGGCCCAAATTGGGAAGGAGACCACCAAGTCCTCGACATAATCGGAAAAGGATCTTATAAACTCAGAAAAATAGATGGCGAACCACTGCCAAACAATTGGAACATATCACTTCTCAAATGATACTATTTCTAAGGTATAATTTTCTCCCTTCTTTCATTTGTATATTTCGACTCTAACTTATTGCAGGAGTTTGACCCAAGACATCGAGACCTCAGGTTTTAAAGTATGTGTTGCACTCTTTTTTCCTTAGATCGATTTTTATCCCAAATGGGATTTTTCGGCAAGGTTTTTAACGAGGCAACAATTATGTGCTCCTGAGGACAATTTAACAGTATCCAAGGCTTCTTTGCAATCAACCTTGAATACTGGGGGGCATCACCCTCGGATGTTATATTTTCGAGAAAAGTACTTCGTGTCAAAGGGCCTCAATAGGGAAACTTTGTAATGGGCCAAACGGTCGAATGAACTATGTCCATAAAGATTAGTCGAGCCCAGATGGAAAAACATGAACGCATGTATAAATTATTCAAAAAACCATTCTTTCTTTATCAAACATCTTGTGTCTCGAAGAAAATTCTCTACTATACAAACCCCATACTTATGATTTTGTGATAAATGGCTCAAGAGCCAAGTGCAAATATACCTCGAACACTCGGGGACTACCATCGATGATAGGCATATTCGAGTTATCTAAACTCAAGTTCATAAGACCTCAAAGAGGCACCCTCGATATATAAGCCAAGGCCACCATTCTCGGGGACTAACATTTCGAATAAGTTTGAAATATTATTGGGAAATAAGCCCGAGAGGAATACCCAAAGTCTACGACCAAAATAACGCGGCTTATAAACGTACAAATTTCGCAATAAAAATAGGCTTTCAAATTCTTTAAAAAATCGGTTAGAAAGGGTACCCTCAACAAACAATCAAAAGGGCTTCGATAAAATC
This sequence comes from Nicotiana paniculata, assembly GCA_005239505.1. Classification (NCBI taxonomy): domain Eukaryota; kingdom Viridiplantae; phylum Streptophyta; class Magnoliopsida; order Solanales; family Solanaceae; genus Nicotiana; species Nicotiana paniculata. The sequence continues at coordinate 215,472 of ML333524.1, forward strand.
AACCCTCGAAAAACCTTAAGAGGTATCAAATTATCTTAACACAAACATGCTAAGGAACAAAAAGCAAAGGGGTTTCAATCGACATCAAATCCTTTAAAAACCTAATGGGTAAAAAAAACATGCTATGGCATAAAAACAATTACCATGTCTTTTAAGACGAAAGAGGGAAATAATAGCCATCTTTTAGAGGCCATATTGTCCCAATCTAAAGAGCCTAAGGGCCAATACAATTAGAGTTCAAGATATTATTCTCACTCAATTAGGACCTAAGGGTTCCACTATTTAGAGCTCGAATGAAACTGAATTAAATGTAGCTCAAAAATTCGTCATTATTTTTAAACCTTAAGGGGTTTGATACTGTAAGTTTGAAACTTACTCGAACTCAGTTATAAAAACAATGCAATTATGGCTTCGATCAAGCCATCCGAAATCAAAGTCCTGCACATATTATTAAGTTTGGGGACTCACCCTCACATCATTAAAAAACCTAAGGGTTTGTTCTACTCTAAGTTTGAGCTAATGCTCACTCGATTATTGAAAATGCAGCAACAAAACTTTTCACAAGGCAGAGGCACAAAACATACTTGAACATAAACACTAAGAAGGCATTCAAATGAAGTTTTCTTTTATATACTGATAAAAGGAAGATATGTACAAGACACCGATCAAGGTCTTACAAAAATAAAGAAAAAGAAACTGAGTCCTAATATGGTCGGGGTCGACCTTTTCTTCGGGAGCAGCTTCCCCTCCAGGCCCCTAGTCGGATCCGCCTCGACTGTCGTCTTCATCATTCTTCATCGGAGGAGGAGACAAGTAGTCTAGCGTCAACTTCGAGTACCTTGGCTTGGGCTATCTCCCCAGAGAGGTCAATACCTCGAGCATGGATTTCCTCGAGGGTCTCCCTCCGGGATTGGCACTTTGCCAAGTCATTGCTCCATCGCTCTCGATCAGAAGCCTCCCTTAGCTGCATTTGAGCAGCCTCAGCATCGGTCGAGACATGGAAATGGACTTGCCTTCCATGACCTTCATCTTCTCGATCTCCACCTTGGCCTCAGCAAGCCCAACTTCAAGCTCCTCGATCCTTTTGGCTTGGGCCAAGATTTTTTCTTTGATGCCCTGAAGTTGAACCTCGGCCACTGACAGTTTGGCAGAGGTAGTCTCTTTTTCCGCAGCCAGGAGGTCCATATCCCCCTTCCACCAATCACAATCGGCGTTGACCTGATCGACTTCTCCTTGAAGAAGCTCGATCCTTTCGACCTTTTTACTGCAGCTCAAATAATGAAGTATTAGCCTCCATAGTTGGGGCGAGTCCGTACTTTTTCAAAAGGATGGTTACCTTCTTATCTAGCTCAGTCTCCTCTTTACAAACCTTGGCCAAATCTTCTTGAAGGTCACTTAGAGCCTCATCCTTTTGGCCGTAAAGAAGCTTCAGGGCGTTCCTCTGCTCTGAGAATTTTTTTAGCTCGGATTCACACTGGCTAAGGTCATCTCGAGACTTGCTGAATGCCTACACAAAAAGGGAAAACACAAGTCAGACTTAAAGAAAAAAGAATGAGAAAGGGGATTGCAGTAACTAATGCTTACCCGAGATAGGAGATGTTGGGATTGTTCAAAGAGAATCGAAGCGTCGTTTGAGATCGAAGGCATCGTCGACCCTAGTAAAGCAATCCCGGGAGGGATCCCCTACACTAGAGAATCTTCCTATATCTCCTCAAAAAAAAGTTGGCAGAGAAGGCAAATGACATGCTGTCATAGCCCCGAGCAAGTCGTTCGGGGAGCTCTGATCGATCTTTGGAGTTTCAAAACCAGCCTCGTCCGATGAATTTGTAATTCTCAACCTCTAGCGATTTGGTATCCTCACTTGAATCCTTCTTGGAAGCCTCCTTGAGACGAGGCTTGATTTTAGCAGCCATCATCAGCTCATAAGGTTTGGCAACCTCGACGGGTTTTCTGGGCCGGTAAATCAGTGCCGAGGCACCTTCCTCTTCTTCTTCCTCTTCGTCTCTCAGGTTTTGGACTAAGTCCACCATGAGAGCGATCACTTTTCTCCTTACCCTTCGAGGTTTGTGCTTGTGATCCTCGGACTGCGAGGCACCCCTCCTCTTCTTGTCTTTCCCAGGCTTCGGAACCGGGGACTTAGCCTCTTCCTCGCTGCTCGAGGGCCTCAATATAGCATCCTTGGTCAGGCATGCATAAAAGAAACTTAGTGATGAATGAAGTACAAATAATGTTTCTGAATACGAGAAAGAGGATCCTTACCAATGTTCTTTTCCTCCCATATGCCCTTCGCCAAATCATGCCATGCGCCTTCGGCGTGGGAGGAAGTCGAGGTTAACTTCCGAACCCAATCTTGAAGGTCAAGTACAACTTGAGGCATCCAAGGAAAAGTTGCATGTCAAAAGAGAACGTTATGCAAAATCAAATCAGGTACAAAGAGTAAAGTTTAAATGGTCACTTACGCTCGGGGTTCCACTCCTCGGGGAATGGCATCTTCTCCTTCGGGATGATGTCACAAGTCCTCACTCGTATAAACCGGCTCATCCAACCCTGATCCTTGTCCTCGTCGATGCTCGAGAATAAGGCCATCGTTGCCCGGCGTAGGAGCTTGATCAGTCCTCGATAGAGTCAGGGCCGGTACAACCGCATGAGGTGGTTTAGGGTAAACTCCAGCCCCTCAGCCTTGCTGGATAAAAAATGCAGCATAATTACAATGCACCATAGCGAGGGATGGACTTGGCCGAGGGTGACCTGATATCTTTTGCAGAAATCAACGATCGCCGGGTCAAGGGACCCAATGTGAAGGGGTAAGTGTAAACACTTAGAAACCCCTCCATATGAGTAGTGATGTTCTATTTGGGAGCAGGGATTTGCACCATGACCTGGGGACCCCAGTTGCAGTCCCTCTTCATTCCCTCGAGTGGCTCGTCATTATAGAACACATGTACCTCGACACATGTTCGCATCGGCCCGGGACCGATGAAGGGCTTTTGATCTTGAACTCGGATATTAGAGTACATGAGCCAGGAATGTATTCATGAGGAAGCGGTTCCACCGGCATCTTGTCACCAGACGACCGGGAAGAAGAGGAGGAAGCTTTATCCTTTTGCGGTACGGTTTTTGAGGTTTTCGCCATTGATTTAGGTAAAGAAGGGTGAAGGAAGATGAAAATTGGTAGTTTTGATGCTAACAAGGTGGTTCAACAGGCGGCGAAAGAAAGGATATGGAGAGGGTTAGAAGACTTAGAAGTTTGATTAGAGCAAAAGTAAAGTTTGATTCAACAAATGAGCATGTATTTATAGATTCACGATGACGGTTCAGTGGCGCTAATGGACGACCACCCGCTGACAAGAATTAATAATTTGGGGAACTGTACCGATGGGACATTTCAGTCGCGTACGTTGCTTACGTCATGAGGTTTTGATGCCATGATCGAGGTTTCAGAAAATTGCGGCTCAAATCGTTTCTTATCATTTTACTCTAAGAAACGCGGTGACTATTCGTATACAGTCAAAATTAGGACATATTTAATTTCATAGGCATGGGAACTTGCCTCGAAGGTAAGCTCGTAATGGACCAGGCCCGAGCTCGAAGATAGAATATTTAGCATGGAATCGAAGTGTTCACTGAAGATCGAGACCAAGCATGACTGACTTCGAGTGAGGTATAATAACGGAATGATGAGATATTAGCATCCAGCCGAAGATCATGGCGGAAATCCCATAATAAATCGAGTCAAGCGGTTATTAACATCAATCATGAGATTTATTTCCGTTATTAGAATCGTACCTTATTTAGGACTCCTCTGTTATATAAAGAGGGACCACATTCACTTGTAAGGGGATCATTATTCACTGATAAGGAATACATACATATGTTGTTATCTGCTTCACTTACTATTCATTACTGTTCAACACTGTTTATTCTATTCTTTATTGCTCTTGTTATCCAACCTCGAGACCATCCGAATTGAGGACGAAGCACTGCTAGGATACTGGTTTGTTTTATTCTACTGTTCAATTTATCTATTTAATTCATTGTTTATCAATTGGTATTGGATTAAATTATGTATCCTTAAAACCACAATATAAGTTTAATTGTTACTCAAATATTAGGGTAAACAGTTGTCACGCCCCAAACTTGGGGGCAAGACCGGCACCCGGTGCCTCATCTATCCTTGCGTACCAACTTGCGACTAAGGAATTCTTAACATGTGATGTCATACTTTGGCCATGGGCCACATTGCAAGACAACTGCGAACGCTGACTAAGCATCAATATAAATCTGGGCCGACAAGGCCGTCAAAATTACTACAGCTGGCAATCCAACAAAATATATATAAAAGTCCTACCAGCCCAACATACTGCACAAACTGACAGGATATGTCAACAAGCCTCTACTGGTGGATATACTGTGATCGAAACAGCTCCCCGACCTACTCATAACATATATACATATATACACAAGATGTACATAAAGCTCTAGACTCGGCAACTCTGGAAGGCATGGAGCTTACCGATCAAGGCTGAACTCGCGCAACACTTAACGAGGAGGTCTACCCGTCTGTCTGTCTGAACCTGCACGCATGAAATGCAGCGCCCCCAGAAGGGACGTCCGTACAAAATAATGTACCGAGTATATAAGGAAATATACTAAAAGCTAAAACTTAACTGATAATATAATAAGTGAAAGCAACTGGAAGTCAAAGATAATATGAATATATGCTTACCTGCTGATACTGACTCAACTCTCTCAATATAGTAAGTAAAATAGTTGTTTGGCGCTATATATATATATATATATATATATATATATAAACTGCTCTGTCGTAGTAGGCTCACTCATAAGCGTTTGGCCATACTAGGCTCTGTATCTTGACCAACTACGCTCGCTCCTAGGCGCTCGGCTATAGTAGGTTCGATATATAACTTACCATCTGATCGGAGGTTTATCAATAGGGTCCTGCCCATCGATTATAGCTCGATGGTAATGAAAAAACTGTAATACTGTATATATAAACTCTCTTCTCCCTTTACTAGAAGAAGAAAATACTCAATTGAATATGAAGTTCCGATAAGGAAATGTTGTAACTTGCAAAACTAGGAAAATATACGTAAATTCAGGGACATGAATTTATCTTTATGCCTTGTTATCAAACTTGTGTAATTACGAGATCATGCAAAATGAAGGAAGAGCTTAGCCTTAACATACCTGGAGTAGGAGAAAATCCCTATGATAATCTTGGAAAAGGTTGCACCGTACTCCTTTAGAACTGCAAAATTTACGTTGTTAGGCTTCTAATAATTCTCGTTGGATTTTTGGTTGAAGATAGTCTCGGTGTTAATGTAGTGTTGTAAGAATTTTTGTAGGAATTATGTTTCAAACGTACAAAAGCTCCATCTGATTGAAGTGTTGTTATAATGAAGATACTAGACATCAATAGTCTTGAAATGAGTCATGTTTATGGCAGTGTAGTTAGAAATGAACATATTAGACAAGAAATATCTTGCCATGAATTTTGTTAGGTTGCCACCTAATGAAGATTTTCTAAGAGTCATAGTCTTAGAATGTGGCTAGCTGCCACGTTTGTGGGGTTAATATTATCTCTTAATTTATTAATTAATTAAGTAGTGTCCCGTTACCCGATAATTAACTAATTACCCGCATAATTAAGAATTACCTCAAACTACTTTAAATTCTACTCACTTTTACATACTTCATACACTTTAATATCATGGTCATGTGGTACCTTGTGTGGTACTAGTCCATAAATATCGTGTATTTTAGCTCGAGCCGTATTTTATCCCAAAATGTCAAACTTGGACGAAAATTCATCTTCTTTGACTTGCTTCCCCTCTCACCTTTACGAATTTACTCATCATTTGTTTAAATTAGGATAATGCTTATAATGTCAAAATAATCTCATTATTGAACTTCCATTAATTTATTTATGGCCTGTTTTCATGTATGAAATATAGGGTGTAACATCATTCCCTCCTTTGGAACATTCGTCCTCGAATGTTGACTGTTTCACTTACCATTTTCATAACTTATAGATATTGTGAATACCTTAATAATCTCATTTCCATTAGTATTATACTCTTTTGAGTTCATTCAGGCTATACTGAGCTTTGTATAACTTAGAGAAACCATCAGCTCCTCCTGTTTTCATGAGCTTAATCGTGATGACTTATCCATTATCGTCATCTTCTTACTCGCCCCTTCCTATCCTTATTCCTGACTTCTAGAACTTTGTCATCTTACCATACAGTATCTTACGACCTAGACATATCTATTTATTTTACTCGCGACTTTTCAACTTGCTTGCAAAATAGATTTTCTTATGTGATTCTGGAACATCGAGCGATACATAATATCGTCTCTAACTCTTTTTTTTATTCTTTTATCTAGACCTCTCGGTATTTAGAAACCATAGCTTGGAAGATATGCCACTGACGACACCGCTATCATTTTTAGATACTGAATCCCAGTACTTCTCGCCTTTTGTCCGAAGTATGGACAATTCACAACCTTCTGCATTTGAGTATCTCGTACATTGTTCACCTTTAGCTTACTTGTCTTAAAAATCTTACATCACATCTTCTACATATTTCATGATCTCCCTTCCACATAGGTATGATTCATATCCACAACTTGAAGCTTTATTATAATACTCGCACCTCCTTACACAATCCGGTGAGAGCTTCATACTGACTTCTTATGCAGTTGATACCCTTCTAACTGGCTTTATCGTGGGGTCATTATAGAATATAGTTTTTGTACTCTCTTGTACCTCTAATATTAAGAGTGATTCGGCAATGTTCTTACTACGATTTCTGTAATTGTCTGGGGCCAATAATAAGACTCTTGATTTACTTCGTTAATGTAACTCTTTAGTTTCCTTTTCCTTCTGATCAGCCTTTATGTAGGCTTAATTCATCTTCCGATCTGAGGCTCATGGTATTAATTATTATTTTTAGCCTTTCAGGGGTGCTATGGAATATCCATGATATAATTCTTTAACAATTCCATCTACGACCTGGGCTCAATTCTTTCTTTTAACTTCTACCGGAATCTTCCACGGCTGTATATGCTGCATGTATAAAACTCCAAACCCTTAAGTGCAACCATAACATAACTAACTCCGGATCATTGATCGAATAATTCCTTCTGTTCCTTCTGAGCTTTCTTTAAACATCAGCTCTTGCTTTTCCTGGTATTTCTGCCCCTTTGTTGCATGCATACTTAGCTTATCTTAGTTCCCACACATGTCGGAGTTTCGTGCAACTCATATGATTTCAAATATTACTTTTAATTTTATTTCCCGTTCTTTAACCACGGTAGGTTCCACTTTCCTTTGGATTTCTTATAATGTTATTATGAAACTGTTGTTACACGACCATTTCCTCTTTAGGTCCTTGTGCTTAGGTTGAACCTTTTCCCTTATTTCCTCAGATAGTCTCTATTTTTAGTACTTAGGGATAACCCTTAACTCTTGTAAAGATTTGAGTTTATTATGAACCTTTTGATGTCCTTCCTTGTCTATAATTATTTGTAGTTGCTTACCTCCATGCCCTTGTGCTTGTAGGGTTGCTTCTTAACTGATACTTTGACTGTCTTCCCAGTGGCACTCTCTTTTATCCCAATAACATTCATACGGTACCTTTAACTACCCCGTTTCTTATTTGAGTATATCTCAAGTATTGTAATGACATTATTGCGAGGCTGAATTCTCCATGTTGGGGTTTACTATATTTATTTTGCATGATTTGCTGATTTGTCTGTAACCTCATGTCTAGTTATGACTAGGATCTTCTTGAATCAACTACTAACTACTCGTTGACCCATTCTCATATCCATATTCCGCGTAATCTTTCTTGGGTTATTTCCTTCGTCTTAACTTACCTCACGTACTGGATCCTTATCTATCAATAACATCCCGGGTAGGAACCCTTACTTCTTTTTCTTGACATCGTGCTTACATAATTCTCTAATATCATAGCATAAATGTAACATTTGAATAAGTTCAATCTCATCCCTTTCTCATTTTTATCGCATTATTCCTTTATCATTCCATAGTTACTAGATCTTGTATACGGCTAAAATCGGAGAACCCGATTTTACGATCATTACGGCACTCAGAAGGCTCGAAGGTTCAAGCTTTGGCATCGAGGGGGAATATCGAGGGTTCTCGACCCCGAAGAAGTGTATATCGAAGACCATCATGGAAAGGTGGAAAATTCCCAAAAGGCACATGGCTAAAGCTGACTAAGTACGTAAAATAGTACAAGCCCGTACCGTGGCATTAGATAGATGTACCAGCCATCTCTCTTTGTGATAATTACACATGTACTATGTTGGGATTTTTCCCTCATATATAAAGGGGACCCTTTTTACTTTTTAAGACACATGATATTCAATACATGAACAAGAACATTCTCTACTCTCTAACTCAAACATTCTCTACAATCGTTTCACTAATTTGTTGCCTTTCATTTATTGTGTTCATTAGTTGTTCTTCATTTATTACTCGTTATTAATCACAAATAGTCCATCTTCGAGGCCTTCAATACTGCTATATCATTCTTGAAAGCCCCCTTCCAAGCTTTTGAGCTCGACCTCGAGGTCCATTCTGACCAAGCTCGAGCCCTGTCTCTCCACTGCTCTGTTTGCATAATCTCATTACCCTTCGCTCTTATTTCATTTTCTCACTTCTCACCTAGCATCTAGTGCCTAAACAACTGGTATTAAAATAGATCACATATTTTTAGAATCACATAATCAAATAAAATTATAATTACCATTTTCAAGGTAAACAGTTTGGCACCCACCGTGGGGCTAAAAATAATAGTGATTGTTTTAGTACTCGTTTTCTAAAAACATAATTTATTCTTTACACTTTTTCTTGTCTAAGAATATTCAATTTCAGGTCAGAAAATGTCTAACTCAGTAAAAACACATGAAAATAACGGTCCTGAGGATCACGGAGTGAATGGCGCAGCTACTTCAGGTCCCGGTGTACCATCGCAAAACCCTGAAGGGGCACCAGTGCAAATCCCCGTCGATAAAGGCTCACGCAATGCTCAACATGTCGATGTGAGCTATCATACAGATGGAAGTGTGCGTGAAGGAGACCAACGTGAAGCACAGGGAGCCCCTGCTCAAAAGGAAAGGGAAGTTAGTCTTCAGGCCATTTTTGAGATGTTGCAAGCACAACCGGTGGCCATTGCTCAGCTACAAATCCATCAGAGAACCCCAAGCACAGCACTACCAGAAACGGCTCCTCGAGTCGAACAGGCACCAGAAAGGTCTAGCAATAATGGGTCAGCAGCCAACCCCTCCATTATGAAGATTCTCGAGGACCTCACAAAGAGGATTGAATCGAGCGAAAAGAATATAGAAGCTAACGGCAAAAATGTGGAGACCGATAACTCGAGGGTCGATCAGATCCCGGGCACACCCCCGATTCTAAAGGGTGTAGATTCGAAAAAGTTCATGCAAAAGACATTTCCATCAAGCGCATCCTCGAATCCCATCCCGAAGAAATTCAGAATGCCCGATCTCCCAAAGTACAGTGGGACCTCGGACCCTAATGAGCACATTACACCTTACACTTGTGATGTGAAAGGGAACGATCTAAAAGATGACGAGATTGAATCCTTCCGATTCAAAAAATTTGGAGAAACACTATGCAAAAGGACCATGATGTGGTATCATAACCTGCCCCCGAACTCGATAGATTCATTTGCGATAAGGGCAGACCCTTTTGTGAAGGCACATGCTGGTGCCATCAAGGTCGCTACGTGGAAGTCTGATTTCTTCAAAATCAAGCAAAGAGAGGGAGATGCTAACAGAATTTGTGTCCCGCTTCCAGCTGGAAAGGATGGAATTACCACCAGTCTCCGATGATAGGGCAGTACAAGCCTTCGCCCAGTGCTTGAATGAGCGAAGCTCTATAGCCTCAAAGCAGTTGAAATAGAATTTGATCGAGTATCCCGACGTAGTTTGGGCGGATGTGCACAACAGGTATCAGTCGAAGATAAAAGTCGAGGATGACCAATTAGAGGCCCCCTCGGGCTCGGTGTATGCCAGCTGGCTCTTAGAAAAGGAATCGAGGCTCCCAGAAAGAGAGTCGAGGCCAAGCAAAGAAAGGTATCAACCGTATATAGAAAATCGGAGAAATATCCCGAGGCGTAACATACCTCGAAGTGACCAAAGAATGGATTGAGGACAGAATCCTCGGGGACTCGTGAACAAAGCAGGATTCGATAGGCACACAGGACCGGTAGAGGCACCCTGACTATCTGAGTACATCTTCAACATTGACGTTTCAGACATCTATCGGCCATAGGTAGAACGAAGGACACCAGGTGTCCGAGACCCGTACTATCATATCCTTCGCAAAGGAACCCGAACTTGATATGTGAATATCACGGTACCCATGGTCATAGGACCGAAGATTGCAGACAACTTCGAGAAAAGGTGGCCCGACTGATTATCAAAGGGAATCTTCGAGAGTTCCTCAGTGATCGAGCTAAAATCCATTAGGAAAGAGAGGCGAATAGGAAAAATGAAACAAGAGAACCACAGCACGTCATCCACATGATTATTTGAGGAGTCGACGTCCCTCAAGGACCCGTTTTCTGGAAAACAAAAGTATCCATCACTCGGGAAAAACGAACTTGGAGCTACATACCTGAATATGCTCTTTCATTCAGTGAAGAGGACATCGAGACCTTGTCTCAACCTCATAATGATGCACTGGTAATTTCATTTCTTTTGAATAAATTTCAGGTTAAATGTGTGCTCGTGAATCCAGGTAGCTCGGCCAATATAATTAGGTCGAGGGTGGTAGAGCAACTCGGATTTCTCGACCAGATCGTGCCCGCCTCCCGTGTCCTCAACGGATTCAACATGGCGAGGGAAACAACCAAAGGGGAAATCATCCTCCCAGTCAACGTTGTCGATACAATTCAAAACACCAAGTTTCATGTCATCGAAGGTGACATGAGATACAATGCATTACTCGGAAGGCCATGGATTCACAGTATGAGGGCGGTGCCTTCAACCCTTCATCAAATGATGAATTTCCCTACGAAGGATGGAACAAAAATAGTATACGGGGAATAGCACGCAGCAAAAGAAATGTCTGCAGTACACGATGTGGCACCGATGCCGACACCTTCTACATCGAAGGATCCAAAAAACAAGTAAGTACACAAGTAGCAATCACAAACTACATACTCGATGAGCGAATAAAGGACCGTGTTGCATCCTCGGTATGACTAACTGAAACATATCGAGGCTTGAACGCCACCATAGTTAAGGTACAATCCTCTCCCTCTTTCTTTCACATTTTACACTGACCTATGTGTAGGTGTTCGATTGAAAAGAATCGAGCATCCTCCAGCTCGAAGGCCTTAGGTTTTAAAGAATGCGTTGTGCTCTTTTTCCCTGACGTCAGATTTTATCCCAAATGGGTTTTACCGACGAGGTTTTTAACGAGTCAACACCCATATGCTACCTAAGGAGAACTCACCAGGTATTCAAGGCTTCTCTTCGATCAACCTCAAATGCTGAGGGGCATCCCCCCGGGAGATCACTGAAACATGCCAAAGATTGTCTCGATGGGAGAACAATTTACAGGACCAAACAGTCGAATGAACTGTGTCCACATAGAATTATCGAACCCTCAATGATGAAAATGTGTACTTGTACCAAGAAATCGGAGAAGAATTTTCTATCATCAAAACATTGCGCGCGTCAAAGAAGTTTGCTATTTTCACTAGAAACGGCCCCAGGGAAAAAAAATTCCAAACACTCGGGCAATGTCCTCGGTAGTCACCCCGTCGAGTCACCAAAAACTCGAAGCCATAAGACCTCATGGCCGGCAACTTCAAGTTCATAAGCCCTCCATAAGGCAATGTCAAAAACAACCCTCCATGAGGCAATATCAACAATCTAATCCTTCAACGAGGCAACATTAAAATTGTAAGACCTTAAAAAGGCATAACCCCAACTCGAAGACTGTCCTCGACAGTCACCCCATCGATTTATCAAAAACTCGAAACCATAAGACCTCAGGGCTGGCAACTTCGAGCTCATAAGCCCTCCATAAGGCACCAATGTAAGCCCTCCACGAGGAAACATCAAAATTGTAAGACCTCAAGCAACGCATGTACAAATTTGTAAGACCTTAAAAAGGCATAATCCCGAGATCAAATTCAAGGCTATATATTCGAACTTGTAAGACCCTTAAAAAGGAATACCCTCAATATAGACGTCGAGACTATCTCACTAAGGGACTAAAAGGCTACGTCCAAATACAATGACCACTGTCATAATGATCCGGCCAAACTAAGGCAACTCGGAGACATCCGGCTGTTGACATAAAATCACAAGCCTCCAATTACTTCGAGAAAACTTCAAAAAGAATCGGTTAAAGGTTGTACCGACCCAACGAGTAAGAGCCCGAGTCGCCAGCCATATTAAAGGGCGTACTGAACAATGCGTAAGAGCCTAAGACACCAGTCTAAAGATCCTCAGGGTCGATTCAAAAAACCTGAGGGTCGATGAGCTCAAGTTGAAACCCGGCTCCAAGATTGAACCCGAAAAGGTTAACTAAAGCGCCTAAGGGCCAAATGCGTAAGAGCCCGAGCGCCATCCACATTAAATGGCATACCGACCCAATGTGTAAGAGCCCAATTCTCCAGCCTAAAGAGCCTTAGAGCCGATTAAAAAAACCTGAGGTTCCATGAGCTCGAGTCGAAACCCGACTCGAAGACTAAGCCCGAAATGGCTAACTAAAGAGCCTAAGGGCAAAATTCCAAATGCGTAAGAGCCCGAGCTCCATCCATATCAAAGAGCATACTGCCCAATGCGTAAGAGCCCACGGGCCAGCCTAAAATGATTTAGGGCCAATTTATAACCATAAAGGTTTCATCTCGAAGTCCAATTCATTGGGATAATTATCGACAAGCAAATCAGAAAAACCAAAGAATCTTTCATATATGTATATGTATTACAAATATGCATTTATATATATATATGTGTTTACAAATATGCATTTATAATGCTCCCACGGGAGTCTTTAGAAAGAACAAGGAAGGAAAACCTAGTCTGCTTTGGGGACCGGCTCCCTCGGAAGCCTTCAAATATTAGCATCGGCATTGGAATAAAGGAAAAACTTGGTGTTGATCTTATCCGCCTTGGCCTACTTTATCTCTTCCGAGAGATCAAAGCCCCTAGCATGAATCTATTCAAGAGTCTCCCTCCGAGACCTACACCGGGCATACTCATTTCCCTTCCTCTCTCAGTCAAAAGCTCCCCTCAGCTCAACCCAAGCATCAGCAGCATCTTTCAAACTTCTTCAGCTTCAGCAAGGGTGTCCACGACCTTGGCCTTCATATTCAAAAGATCAATCTCTAGCTTGGCAATCTTGCTCATCTGAGTTGAGCTATCTTCTCGAGCATTGCAAAGTTGTATCTCCAGGTCAGCAGCCTTGGCCAAAGCATTCCTTTGGGCCGCTGCATGAACGCCTATATGCGCCTTCAACACATTGCATTCGGAATTAACCTGCCCGACTTCACCCCAAAGGCGTTCCAACGCTTCTGTTTTTCTTTGCAACTGAAGCACCAAAACATTAATTCTCAAAGGCAGGAAAGGAAGCACATACTCCCTCAAAATAAGGATTACATGTTGCTCGATATTGCCTTCGTAATCCCGACTTCTATTCACCTTCGATCAAAGGCATATCAATTCTTTTGTCTTCTCATTGCAGAGAAGCCTGAGAGATTTCTCCTTAGCCAAGGTTTCCCGAAACTTGGCCTCGCAACGGATCAACTCGGACTTGAGCTTGTCAAAAGCCTACGAAAAAGAAGCTTCAATTCAAAAAATAAAAATACAAAACTAGAAAACCAACAACGCCAATCAAAACTCACATCAAAATAGAGTCGTTGAGCCTCCTCAAAATTTGAGTGTGCGTCTACAGGCCCGGCCCCATCGGCCCCAGTTGAACCGCTCTCGGTAGGGGCATGACCACTCTAGAACCCACATGGTTCGAGCGGTCCCTAGCCCCGAACTTCCCTCGAAGTACCTTCGTGGGCGGAAGAAGACGATGGTGGAGGACTCTTGCTCATTCCATATCGAGGAACCTCTCCCTCAGAACTAGAGGTCTCACTCCTAATAGAATCGGCAACCTCGGGAGGGCCCTGGCTCGAGTCATAGCCGAAGAACTATCCTCCTGAGGAGAGTTGATGTCCACAGAATGACCGATGTATATAACGTCCTCCTCAGCGACGGCATCTCCTTTGTGTCTCCGGGAAGGCCCTGCCTCATTGAGAATGTCCTCATCCGTAGAGGATCTTTTTTGATTATTATCCTCCCTTGGCTACGAAGCCGACGGGCCTTCCTTCACCTCGAAGGGACACGGTCTCACCTCGAAGAATCCACCAACACCTGCAGTGGCAGAGTTAGTACACATAAAAGAAATCATTACTCAAAAGGAAACCACATGGCTCATACCGTGGTGATTTGCTTCCCATTTGGCCTTCGACTGATCTCGTCACTTGCATTCGCCATATGTTGAGGAAGCTTCCAGCCTCCAAGTCCAGTCCGCAAGATTGGGGACCTCCTACGGCATCCACGGGACCGTTGAGAAAGAGAAAAAGAAACACTCTTATAAATCGATAAGAGTAAAGGACACTATGGTACGACATGGTACTTACGTTTGAAGTTCCATTTTTCGGGAAATAGCAGGAACTCCGCAGGAATGATTTCGACGGTCCTCACTCGGACAAATCGAATCATCCATCCTCCATTCCAGTCCTCATCATCATTGGCGAAGGCTTGGTGGAGCGGCATTGTGACGCAATCAGGCCTCGACAATGTCGAGGCCGATATAATCTAATAAGGTGGCTAAGGGTAAACTCGAGCTAGGGCTTTTGGTAAAGTACCTCATCAGCAGCACTATCCGCCAAAAGGGAAAATCAATCTGAGCCAGGGTGACTCGGTACCTTTTGCAGAATTCGAGCACAAGGCGGTCGAGGGGGACCAATGTAAATGGGTATGTATACACGTTCAAGAATCCATCCACATAGGTCATAATGTTCTCTTCTCGAGAAGGTATCTGCAGCATCACATTTTCTCCCCATCCTCAGTCTCTCCTCACGGCCTCGAGGTGGTTTTCTTCTATCGATCGAATAAACCTCGATGCATGCTCTCGATGGCCCGGGGCATCGAAGGTTTTATCTAGTGCAAAGTCGGTGGTGTATCATCGGCCGATCAATAAGCATAGGTATGGTTTCCCTCTTCTTCGTGAACGGATTCGAGCACGGCATCCATAACTACTCGAGCAAGGGTAAAAAGAAATAAATGAAAACAGTTTCGCAAGATGAGAAAAGGAAGAGAACGTTGAAAGGAAAGCTAGTTTTACAAATTCGCAAGACGTAAAAAGAAGAGGAAGCAAGTATATATATATATAGAACAGTCGGCGACTATTCAACTACTTTGAAAGACAATTAATTCTGACAAAGTTGTCATAACTTTTGGGAAAGTGTACCGTCGGGGCCACCTCGGTCACTTCACGGTCATGTCACATGAATGACACTATCACATGGCGTTCGAGGGATCAAAACTCTCATGCCGACCTAGCCTCGAGAAGGTGTCTGATCTCGAGGGGATCTACTATTACAAGTACGGGTTCCAAAGGGCTAAAATCGAAGCTTGAAAGTCGACCTTTGTGTAAAAATTGTAGGGCAAAGTTCGAAAGATATGTAACAAAGAGATATTTTATTTCAAAAATGCATTTACAAGTGTATTTCAACAAAAATTCCCCTGAGGGTCCCATATAAAGAAAAGAAAAAAAGGAAAACAGTAGGTGAATCTACTCTTCGCCTTCGCTGCTGCCCGAGCCGCTTTTAGATCCCTTATCTGACGTAGTCGGCATTGCCGATTCTTCCTCTAAGGCCCTGGCTTCTTCGATCTCGGCAGAGAGATCGACACCCTTAGAGCTCACTTCCTCGAAGGCTTGTCTCCTGGCTTGTATGCGAGCATGGGCAACTGCCCGAGCCAGTTTTAGCTCGGCCTTCTCAGATATCTCCCTGGCCCGCTCATTCACGACAGCAGCATCCCTTTCGTATAAAGAGGCGAACTCGTCGGCCTCAGACTTGGTGGTAGATGTGAACAACTATTTTTTGACCACACCCAAATTCTATACTATTTTTTTGCTATAAATATTAA